>JAAAIY010000191.1:18615-61227 GCA_016098105.1 Actinomortierella wolfii
AAAAAAAAAAAAAAAAAAAAAAGATGGGGTGGGATTGAACGAGAGAAACTTGAGCATATGCCATAAACACACGTTGTTCGCGTAATGGGGGGGGCCAAAACAACGAAAACACTGGGATCAAACGCGACAAGTACGACACAGCAAGGTGGCAGACGCGTGAATAAAATGATCAATGTATACAAAAGTGATTCTTACCGCCAGCAGCGGCAAGAGTGGGCACACCAATGGTCAGGAGCTTGCTCGATCCAGACGAGGAGGCACCAGCCGAGGTCGAATAGGCCTGCTTCTACTCCAATGGATAGGGAAGAGACGTGAGAAAGTAAGCACCACGAAGTAAACCGCGTGAGAAACGTGGTGTCATTTAGGCAAGTTCAAATGTGAAGCTGATCAGGTGCAGAGCTGCAGATCACTTACGGCCATCATGCGAACGTTGGCGCGAAGAGGATTGGCAATGGCGCTGAACATGATGAGAGTTGAATGCGGAATAGAAAGACTGGTGTGTGTGAATAAGGGAGAAAGAAAAGAAACGAAAAATAAGTTGCAGAGTCGGGTAAAAGTATTCGAGACAGAAAAAAAAATGACGAATTGTCCCCACCCACGCCCCACCCCTATCTGATTCAAGCTTGATGCGTCCACGTGACCACGACTGTCCCCTGTAGGCGCACAATATGAATGCAGCGGTTGTTTGAAGCAAGCTTCCTTTTTCTTTCTTTACGCGCATCAGTTTCTTCCTCCATCTGGTTCAAGTCCGCGAGCCCTCCATTCTTCCTCCTTCTCCTATCCAAACCTTTCGCTCTCCTCGCCTCCACCTCTCCATTCTCCTCTGCTTTTAGGAGACGATGGAGCCTTTCCATCCTGACCCTGCTCGGGCTACCTCACCTCCTCGTTCACCATCCATCCATTCACTTGACTTTGCCTCAGTGTCGCCCATTGCGCAGGCCCACCACCACACCGCGCCTGTCAGTCACCTTGCCCGCCAGCAGCAAACACCTGCCTCCCCAGCAGATAGTATTCACGCGTCTCCACCGTTATTTTTATCATCATCATCATCCTTCCAAGGCATCCCACAACAACAGCAACAACCATCGATCCCAGCCATCTCACGTACCTCTTTCAGCTACTCGAGTCGCCCTTACTTCCAACTGCACGAAGACAAGCAACCGCAGCACGACACCAACGTGTACACTGGGCAGCAAGCTCTTGACACATCGCGGCGCTATTCTACAGGATTGCCACCTGGACAGACATCGAGCTCTGTACGTAGTAACATTCTTGGTCAAATATCTGGCGTGACACCACCGCCTTCAGCACCAAACCACCACACTGCCACCACCCCAACAAGCGCTTCTGCGACGTCGCAAGGAAATAGCCATAACCACAATCCTAAACGACTCGCCCTTTTTGGATTTGGTGCTGCCTCTGCCCCCACTGCTCCAGAACAGCATCAAACTTTCAACCCGGCAGCTGCTGCACCCCACCACCCCCAGCCACACGGTCTTCCAGAAGTTCCCTTCTCGCCTGGTCCACTTTCTCCTTCCTTCTCAATCTCGTCCTTCTCGGGAATCTTGCCTGGATCAGGCTCTTTATCGAGTATCACATCACATTCCACCAACAACGGTGCATCTGGAACAACACCGGCCCAAACAAAACCCCCAGTTCTCGAGTACAGGCACCCAATAGTCATCAAGGACTTTGATCATATTCATATCCTGAACACAGCTCAAAAAGAAGCAATCAAGTCGCTTTGCTCCACCAGAGTCTACAGCCGGATTGACACCATTGGCTGGTATTCGATTATTGGCGCACAGAAGTTCCCCAGTATTGAGTCTAGGTAACGAGATAACACTGACTACATATTCATATGGCTGGATAGCACACTATACTCCATCTCTTCACGTCGGCACTAACGTCCCTCTCTACCTTTCTTTCGGTGCTATTTAGTCAAGACGCTTACGATATTGAAATGGCAACCACATGCATGGCAATTGAGTTTGGTAGGGAGACATAAACAAACTGTCGATCTGTGCGTGCAGTCCTTTCCCCCCCCTTTCTTTGTACCAATTTTTTAATCATCCTCCACCACACCATCTCTCCTTTCTGTCAATAGCCGCCAATAACAAGGAAACCCAAAACTTCAACACATTGGTGATGCAACTGCTTTCACAAATCAAGCTAATCAAGGATCAAAACTTTCGGGGGTAAGTTTTGCCCAGATATCATAACAAGACGCGCCGAGGTTCTACGCTGTGCTAACCCATTCATCTACATTCTTCACTCTCATTATAGAGATATACCAGCACATGCCTACAATACTTTATTTCTTACTCGCATATTCTTAAATCACTTCATCTCTCTACTGACTCCGGGCGAGACCGTCTCTTATTTTGAAGGTATTACGTTCTACACAAGCTCCAAATACCAACAATCTTTAGATGTCGAGAAAAAAAAAATAACGATTGTTTTGGGTAGCACGCGGGATGCTCACACTTTCAAAATCCATGTTTGACTAAAAATAATCTTTAGGCTCTGACTTGTCGGCTGAAAAACTGCAAGAGGCATTAGGCGTCGTGAGCTTCAAAGGTGCCAAAGTGGGAGTTGATCAAGCGCTCGTCTCGGATCCTCGATCTTATGCTGAGCAGCTGATTCAGGGAATTATTGAGATTATCTTGAATCTGGATACCGGGTAATGATTTGGATACATGGAACTCTGTATTTCATTACTCTGAGACCCGAACTTGGGACTAATTTCAGTATCACGTTCACTTTGCGGTACGGGATCTTGACCCACCTTCTACTCCCAAATAGAACGTCTGCATCTGCATATGAATTTTATCAAGAAGCCCTTAACTTGCTGATTGTCATGGCCTCAACTCAGTTGCAAAATACTTCAGCGGAACCAAATGAAAGGAACTATTTTCTCAACATTCTGCTGAGTCGCTTCAGGTACGCAGATGCTCTTCACAGGAGCTGAGCTAAAGAAAAAAACAAGACCCTTTGTTTGTAACAGTACAATTTGATTTGTATTAACGCTATTTCTTATTCTTTATTATTGTACAGTCATCTTTCGGACCAACTTGTATTACGATTACTATGGAACTTTACAGATCAAAGGCCAAGTCCACCAGTCTCTGGAAGCCTAGTGTACAGTGCATACAACTACATATTTACCAAAACAGGAACATCTCTATCAACTGAGGCCCACCCCATTGCCGACCGAAGTATCTTGCTGCTACTTCTCCTAATTACCCAAGCCAAGACCGATCTGCAGTTTCAGGCGTTCAGAAATTCTGTCCGGAACATTCGCGATGAAAAAGGTAGTTGTAAATAGCTGCGGTCTCGCGTGATTTTTCTTTGTGTATTGTAATATTGGAGTTTCTAACATTAGCATCTTCTGTCGATCTTCGTCATGTATTAGGATCCATGCCAGAGGATGAAAAGGACCGGCCGATATATACCCCCTTTCGTAAAATCTTCCATATTATCTGCCAGTAAGTTTTGCACATTGGCTACATGTTCACCATCAGTCTGTTTTGCCATAGAACTCTCCTCACTGCGCAAATGATTCTCAACTTCTCATATTTGCTTTCATTACCTAAAAACAAAAACCATTAGTCAAATTCACCGTGAGGAAGTATGCCTACTGCTCCACGTCCTGTTGGTCGAGAACAGCTACTTCAAGCTCTATGTGCTTTCTAGAACAGATCCAGAGACGCTGTATCTACCCATTCTCAGGATGGTCTACGAGGGGGTCGAAGGGCGAACGAACTACTCTCAGGTTTACATTCTTCTCGTAATTTTACTCATGTTCAGTGAAGACGATGTATTTAATGATAGCATTCAAAAAATTGTAAGTTGTTCTCATGCTGCAAGAGTCGGACGTACTCGGTTGCCTTCATTTTCTGGGACTGTCATGCTGCTATTTCCATCTCATTATGCCTAACAGAAAGAATAACGCTCTTTTCCTTCGAACCGCTTTTCAAAGACAATGACCTATCAACCATGGTTTACCGAGCGCCTACTCAAATCAGTATCATTGGGTGGATTGGCGGTAGCGATTGTGATCCGGACAATCCAATACAACCTCGCACAACACAAAGATGTCTACTTCCACACCAATGCGCTTGCCATTTTAGCCAACATGTCGAGCTCCTTGCAAGACATGCATCCGTATGTCGCCCAACGCCTCGTCAGTCTGTTTGACATAGTGGCACGACGATATCAAAAACTGATCTCTAAACTTCAGTACGCCGACGGAGATATTGAGCAGGTACATTTTACATGGAGCGCAAACATTTTTGAAGAAGATGAGAAGAAATTTTTGTTTATCGACATCCGAATTGCTGACAATCACACTTTTTTGGTTCCTTTTATGATCTTCAGCATCCCGATGTAATCGTATATGGCGACATGGTGAATTTAGTTCTGGAGATCATCAATTCGACCCTGACACACAAGCTCAAGTCCAACCCACAGCTTGTGTACTCGCTCCTACACAAGCAGGAGATGTTTACATTCTTCAAGAATCACTACCGGTTTAAAGAACTGATCCAGAATATTGAGCAAGCTGTCCAGTACTTTCAAACCAAAGTCGAAGAAGCCAACATCCACCCACCGACCCCGGAGGAAGTGACTGAAGTAATCCAGCTAGCGTCTAGAACATGGCCGCCCAACTTGATGAAACAGTTTCCCGATATCAAGTTTAGTTATGAGGAAGAACAGCAGTCGCATGAGTTTTTCGTGCCGTATGTCTGGTCTTTACTCTATCGCAACATGTTTGTTTACTGGGACGAGGAAAAAGCCAAGATCCTGCATGACTATCGAACAGTAGGTGTCTTTTTTTTCTTGCTTTATTCTATTTTTGATGCTACCATTCAAACGTAGGCTTCGCCCGCACAGTATTGTTGACTCGTATCTTTTATTTTATTTCATGTTTTTTAGGTAGTAGGTGATGAAACGGCTTTTGAAGGAGTTCCGACTGGTAGTCAAACATAACCTCCATAAAAGAGACATATGACCTCCTGCTCCACTGTCTCAATATACCACTGCTATTGCCTCCAGGAAACCAAATAGGAGGGAGAGACAGGCTTGGACAAATCTCGTCCCACAAAAATAAATAGAAGGGCTATTTTTCTCTTAGCCTCTTCCCTTCAAACACCACCGAAGGGAAGACCAAACCACCGCCTGATATTTTGTGAACGTGCTGATCATAGTTTCCGACTACAGGGCAGTGCATTATGAAGCACGAGGCTTTCGAAGGGGGAGTATAATTTTATCTCAGACACATCCAATTGTATGAATGCCCAAGTACAAATGGCTCTTCTGTTTGGAAGTTTACCTCCAGGGACATTGTGCACAGCCAAAGATGCTCCATTAACGCACAGCCCACTGCAGCAAATGGCCTAATCTAAGTTGAGAGACCAATAGAGTGTTTCTATGACTTACTTTATCACGTTGCTTAAGATCGCCTATACATTAGTGCGCGTGGACCCAAGCAACTGCTCCTTCACTTCTGTTGAAGTCTGTTACTTTACTTTTAACAGATGTTCATGAAGCCCACTGCGAGGGAAACGGCTGCAACAATGATTCCCCTATTGATAGTTCTTTCGCATTGCCATACATGATGCCATTGAGCATTATGTTAGCTAGTTGTGCTTTCAGTACTACATAAATGAATCTCTCATGTAAGAGTTCAATATTGGTGTCTCTCCACAATCTGGCAGGGCTGCTTCTGGAGGAAAAGACCAAGGAAGACACGACTTTCTTTGCTAGTTTGTAGTCAAAAATCGACAGAGGGCATTCTAGTAGCATGTTAAATTTTCATCTCATACGTGTAGCGCAAAGGTACTCAGGGCTCATCGCTCATCACCTCCCTAGAGTAAAATATCCTATAAGAAAGTCGCAGTTTTTTTTGTGAAGTTGATCTTCAACGAAGGCAACCAGCGTGCAATCATCACTATTCAAAGCAATGATCCCCACGCGATGACTCTTTCAATTCGACTGCCGTGTTCGCACCTTCATCTAAGCGATACAATGAACTCGGTGTTTTCTTTGTCGCAACTGAGTAGAAACGAATCAAGAGAAGATGAATAACAAGACGCGGAGGTCGATACCAAACCAAGGTAGGATACTTGCCCTTGGGTGGCGGTTAACATATTCGATACCAAAGCTTCGGAGTGTCCTATCCGCCGCTCTTGCGTTATTTTAAAAAAATGCTACTATATCGATAACAAGAGAAAAAAAAACTGGGATGATCGTGAATGCAGTTTCTCTACTTTTACACACTTGTACTTGTGTTTACTGTTGCACCAACTCGAATAGTTTCGAGGTTGTTGTTGTTGTTGTTTCTTTCAGCTTCACATAATATTGAAGCGTTTGTAGATACTGCTCATGGAGTCCCAAATAGCTCTAGATCCTCGTCTCATACGAAGAATGAAAAGCAACATTGTTGTTATAAAGTATGGTAGCTGTAGGTCAATTAGTTTTTCCTTTTTTTTTGCTAACAATCATTAGCTCCGGCGTGTCCTACTGCATAGCATTGCATTTGAAAAAAAAACAACTGTTACAACCGCAAATATCTGTTTGGAGGAACATACAAGTGATAGTCATTTCAATCATTACATTGTACAACGGAGGAAAAATGGAGTCAATACCAACGGCGCATGAATGATCTCCGTAATTCGTTCTCATAAAGAAAGAAACCTTAACGAAACAATAGCGTAACACCTTTTGGAGATGTGGTGTGTCGTACACGACCTCTATTTCGAGATGCCGATGTTTAGAAAACATTTCTTTTTGGAGATTTGTGAGAGATAAGCTGCGCATAGCCAGATCTGCAACCCTGGAGTAGCTGTTTATCCTACACGCCTTGCCTACGAATAAGAAATAATGTTTATTTTGCCGAGGTCATTCCCTTCCCAAAAAAAGAAGGAAAAACAAAACGCCATCCTGCGTGTTCTGGAGAACGGCGCGATGACATTTCCTATTGTATAAAAAGTACGATCGTCAGTCTCGTTGTCGTTTTCTTTATTAGTTTTATTATCGTTCCTTACAAAAAACAAACGCGCACAGAAGTCGTCCATCAGCTCGATCATCCAACAGACAAAAACACCTTTTTTTTTGCAACTATGAAGTCCGTTCTTCAATTCGTTCTTGCCGCCATGATCATGGCCCTTGCCTTTACTTCTCACGCTGAAGCTGTCTGCAGATGCCACACCTATAATGCCGGCAGACACTGTGGTCAGTTTAGCCAGTATATGATCGGCTGTAAGGCCAATTACCTCTACCAGTGCGATGGCATTCCCGGCAGCGTAGCCTACGAGTATGGTCCTTGCAAGAAAGGCTGCGTTGCGAAAGGTCTCTCCTCGGACTATTGCCGAAAGTAGAGGATTGAAATAAAAAGAAAAAAAGCGGGGGCTAGGATACTAAACCATAGCCTCATACTCCTGCAGCTTAAATATGTACTAAAAAAAATGGCATGTTTGCTCAAGATATAACATGGAGAATATGCGGATCAAAAAATACACAGCGTGACAGGGTTCTGTTAGAAACCTACGCTTCATCAATATGCACAATTCCATCAAGAACCCGAGTGGGAAAACTGAAAAAAAACTAATCTCATGATGCGGCAATGAACGCTTTCATTTGGTATCAGTGTATAGATAGTCTAGCGATGCTGCTGTAACTTTGCCATAGCCTCTCTCTGCTTCCAGGCATCTCGAATCTTGGACTCCTCTTTCAAAAGCTATATTACAAATAAAAATAAAAAAGATACGCATAATAGGTACGGCGTAAGGATGTGCCACACAATAAAAACAAAACGCCCAAAAATCTAGTGAACCATCCTCATTGCATCCTATCATCCGTTTGTGTCATTACCTCATCCTTCTCAACTCCATCTCGAATACTCTGGATAACTTTTTGGACGACAGACGAGTGGTTTCCATGATCTTTATCGTCGCGGAAACGGAAATATGTCCATCCCTGCACCTCTGGCGTGAAGACAACCTCAACAATACGGTCTTGCAATCTTTCGTTCGCTGCCTTCCATCTAATGAGTGCATCCATGGGGAAAAGAAAAAAAAGTCAGATTGCGCTTGAACAATCACCGATTACTGAAAAATGATAACGCTATCCCTAGACCACTAGCCATACTACTAAAAGTAGCAAAACTTACTGCTCCCACTGATGGTCGCTGACAACCATCTCACCAAAAGGTGAATAATTACTGCCACCTTCCCACTGTCGAAGTAGGAATCGGGGCTTAGCCGTGTAGTCAAAAGTGCCTGGTTGATGAGGATTCATTGGGAACTCAAGTGCCAGCTTGAAATCAACCGAGTTTTCACTTGGAGGCTTCCATTTGAGCCTAAAATAAAAAAGGAAATACATTCCAATTGCATTAATAAAGCGTCGCACATGAAGAGTGAAACATTTAAACTTCTTCGTCCAAGAGAATACTTACATCTTGTCGTTAGTCGATGTAATATAAGGAGCCACTGCGGAAGTAAAAATAAGGCCATCACTTCCGTGTTTCAGCTGAGGAACAATCTCATTGAACATCTTTGTAAGGCCATAGGACCTCTGCATCTCCTTCACTGACAACCTATCAAGTAAGAGGGACATTAAAGACCGATATGTGAGTGGTGCGTATGAAAACAAAGAATGGTTCTCATTCATGAGTTGTTAACCAAACATACTTGAATGGCTGAGCTCGGACAAACTCTGGGTTGGCGGATTGCAACATTCTCTTGTAAGGATTGATAAAGTCGTTTTGCAGACGCTAGTACATGAAAAAATTGAAGTACCAAGAACCAAAGACATTTCATGAGGATTTGAATGATCCGTTCACACTCTTTGAATTGCTTCGTGACTACAGCAAGTTGCCATGCACATACAGCTAACCGACTTCCAAAAGGCTTTTGTGTCAAGTTCTGTCCATGGACTGCCAGCAGATCAAAGGCAAGGTACCGCGTGGTCAGCTGTCCATCGGGTTCGCGGTCAACAATCAGTTCACCATCCACAATGGTGTCGTTATGCAATGCATTAGGACCGCTCCACAGAGGAAAACGCAACTGAGGCACATAACTAAATTTGTTTTTTCTGTCCACCTAAAATATGTCCAACACCATCCGATGGGCTAAGATGGTTAGTGATCATTGATTACATTTCACGCTTCATACTTGGCGATCATTATTTTAATAAATACAACCGTAAAATATTCACCCACCAAAAACACTTGCTGTTGGCCCTTCTCATTGAGAACACAGTACAGGAGCAGTCGAATGCCATCCGATTTTTCAGCGACAAAGTAGCTATTGATGAGTAAAGGCCATCCCACGTCGAAGCGCGTTACGATAGAGCTTCAGCATCCTCGGTTTGATCATGATAATTTACTTTGCTTTCTCCTTCATATTGTCATGTCATCGATCCCATGTTGATTGCCTAAACGCATTTGTCCAGAGGTTGGAATTACGTACTCTTCCTTCTTTAACTCCTCCATACTCTGTCTGGTGAAACTAATCGGCTGTGCGCCTAGTATATAATCGAAAGCATAGCATGACAAGGGAAAAAAAAACATGTCAGTAACTTGCCTTCACGATCAAACAGCATTTACATCCAACGACCCCTTTATCCATTTCGTTGCTAACGTAATAGACACATGTAGCCCTATTTCTTTCCGCGGAAATGGAGAACGAAGTTGCAGAGACATACCAATGAAACTAGATAACACAACCAATGATTCAGAACGCGTGTGGATATTGTTGACCACCGTAACAAGATGATATCCATGGCATCCGTACGAGAGGATAAACAACAGAAAAGTTAGTCGACGCACTCCAATGTACCATGTACCTTAAACAAGTTCCCCCCTACTGCCTGCTTATTCTTGCTTTTCAGGGGGGGCATTTACCGATTTCCAGTTTGGCCAACGGTACGATTGATGCGTTCCCGAAGTGCATATTCAAATCGCTGATCGATGCGAACACCTGGAATTTCAGGAATTATGGAATCTGCTGGCATGGTGGTAAGGTACAAAACTCAACGATGAGACTTGGAGGTTCAAAGTAACTGAATAACCTGTTAAAAATGTCAGTCACAATATCGACTTGCAAGGAAACCCCTCTCTCCCGTTTGTAGCAGTGTGCTACTTCGATGCCAGCATCGTCATCATAACCAAGTAACTGTTACAAGTCCTTGCAAATACATGAAAACTACAAACATTGACAAACTCCAACTTGTGTGTATTTAAAGTAAAATTTTAATGGTACAATGACATGCTATGTAGTAGTAAAAAAGATTCTGGTATATAGTACAAATCCCATAGTAAGGATTAAAATAAAAAGGGTTGGGCAATCTTTTTACTCGGCACGAGCCTTGCCGCGCTCCTCAATCTCCTCAAGAGACATGCCCTTGGTTTCAGGGATGAGGAAAGTGCAGAGAAGACCAAGGAACATGACGGCAGCGAAGATACCAAGGGTCTGGGGCAGGAAGGCGTGCTCACCAGGCTCACCACCGATCTCAACAAGCTTGTTGAAGCCAAAGGTGGCAATGATGGCGCCAAGCTTGCCAGAGGCGGCAGAGATACCGTGGGCGGTAGCACGGACACGAGTAGGGAAAACTTCACCAGGAACGACGAAGGTCGTGGTGTTGGGACCAAAGTTGAAGAAGAACTGAGCAAGGGTGAAGATGGCAATGAAGAGAGGAACAATCTTGCGCAACTGGTGGAAGAAGACGGCCAAGATGATGAAGAGAACAGTCAAGTTGAAGAAACCCATGAGCTGGATCTTCTTGCGACCCCACTTCTCAATCAGGAAGACGGTGAACCAGTAACCAGGGACGAAGCCGAGAAGAGCGACAGTCAGGTTACCAAGAGTGGTGCGCCACAGGTTATCGTAGACGGTACCATCACCAACGAAGCCCATGGCATTCAACACATAGGACTGGTTGAGAGAGACACCATAGAAAGCAATATCAAGCAAGAACCAGGTGAGCGAGGTACCGAGCAGGATCTTGGCGTTCTCCCACTTGGAGAAGTACTCAATAAAGTCACGGTAGTGCGAACGCTCGGCCTGGACAACACGAGTGACGGTCTCGGGACCCTGGGCGACATTGCCAGTGGCGTTGTTAATAGCGGCATTGGCCTTCTCAATGTCCTTCTCGACATCCATGGCATAGCGGGGAGATTCAGGCATGGTCAGGCGAAGGTAGATGGTCGAGACGGCAGGGATACAGCCGACACCGATACAGATACGCCAGACCCAGTCGAGGTTCATGGGATCCTCAATAATGTACTTCTTGGTGCAGGCAAGGACGATCAAGGTAACAATGGAGGCCATCATGTTGCCGATACCTTGCATAGAGAAGATGATCGACATCATCTGACCACGGCGACCAGCAGCGGCCCATTCGGAAGTAACAGTAGCCGACATAGGGTAGTCACCACCAATACCGACACCAAGAATGAAGCGCCAGAAAGTCAGATAACCGATAGCGGTAGCACCCTTAACGTTGGAGCCAACCATGGCACAGCAGAAAGTTCCGAGAATGATGATCATGAGCTCAGTTCCGTAGATGGAGCTACGACCCTTGGCATCGCCGAGATAACCAAACAACAGCTGGCCAACCAGTGTACCGAAGGAAGCCATACCCTTGAGAGGACCTTCGATCTCAGGAGGGATATGACCACCCTTGTCAGCAAAGTAGACATAACCAAGCATGGGGACGATCAAGTTGATAATGAAGACGTCGTAAGCATCGGTCATGAAACCAGTGCCAGAGGTGATCAGAGTACGGATCGTGAACCAGTTCCAGGAAGAGACGTCGTCCAAGGCCTGGAGGTTGGCAGCAGGAGATGCATCGGCGAGAGAGCCGGCATCGACCTTGTCAACAGGAACATCGGAGGAAGAGGAAGAGGGAGTATGCTCGTGCTTCTCAGACATGATTATAAAGCGATATGAATGGAGAGGAGAGGAAGGGAAGGATAGAAGGAGAGATGAAAGAAAGTATGATCAGAGAAAGACCCTTCCTTCTTGATGGTGAGGTGGTGGAGAAGTAGGAGGAGAGAACGAGTTGACAAACTGGGGAGGAGGTCCAGCAGAAGGTTTTTATAGTGAAAACACACCAGTACCAACGACAGGAGAGATACGAAGGAGGTCGCTGGAGATCTAGCAAAAAGGAAGGTCTGGAAGCAAAGGAAAGAGAGGGGGGGCTCAAACCTAAAAAAATCTTACAGCGGAGTTGGGCTGTACAAAACTGGACAATAACAGACTGGCGGACATTTGTCTCTGACCAAAAAAAGTGGAAATTAGTGGGTGCCACCCACCTCGATGTGCTGATCGCTGGTAATTGGCTAGGGATGAAAATAAAGTATCCAATCACTGCCCTTTACCGACCTGCGTGCTTCGACGGTAGGCACCCCAGCAACATCTACTCCACCCTCACCATCCAAACATCGTCCACCCCTGTCCATCTAACCCTTCCATCTGTCCCTCTGGACAGATTGTTCAGCCGGATGACACACCAATATCCATATACAACCAAATCGACCATTCCTTGTGGACGAAACAACCCCCATCCGCGCTAGCATGGCTAGTGCGGTAATTAAGCCTCACATTTCCCACGTATCAATCAGGTTGCTCTCGGCTTCGATAGTCCACCCCAAGCCTATCCCGGTTGCACGTTGTCCATTCACAAGCTGCATGAGGAAGAACCCCTTTCCCGAAAAAAAGATGTACAAACGAAAATACTTGCACTATAGTCTGCAACCATGCTATCAATCATTTTTACCCAGTTGCCCAATTGCATACAGGTCTTCCTCTCCATGGCCTCCATTCTTCATTGCACTACCTGAAGGAGACTCAAAGGGGCTGTAAGAAAGGAAGGCATTCGATCAGATGCAGTTCCAATCTCCAATCTCTCTTATGCAAACCCACTCCTACACTCTAAGCCAGTTCCCGCACGACAGATATCTTGGTAGTACCTGAACACTATTTTTTTTGTTTTTTTTTTGGACTTCTGTTGACTCTTCCCTATCCTCTTCTGGTTCGTGTGACGGAAAAGAAGTTGTATGTGGTCTCTGTTGTCTGCCTAAGTTTCCAGACTCAACATACACTTTCCTCTTTTACACACAAGGTTCGAACCCTCAATCCCTGTCTACCATTGGCTAAAGCAGGGAAACTTTCCAGCCAATTGCAAATTCAAGCTCTACCACGCGGGGTGACGTCGCATTCTTGACGGAACATTTTTCAGCCAATGGGAGTTTCCCCCTTCCCATTACCAAAAAAAAAGTCTGCACGGTGCTCCAGATACAAGACACTGCCCCTTTTTGTTGTGGTCTACAATATGGGCTGACGAAAGAGGGGCTAGGGAGTTCGGAGTGGAAAATGAAGGTGGAGTTTATGCTATTCAGGTTTCCTTCTCCGTCTTTCTTGACCCCGATAAACCACTATTGGTAACATGATATTGTCCGTCACTTCATTTCCCCTCACTATTGGCAAGGGAGAGAATCAACCAAAAAAAAAATTTTTTTTGACACAGTAAAGTCAGCTAACCCTGAAAGTGAACAATAGAGGACATCAATAATCATAACGACGAGGTCTTCCACACGCAGGTGACACACTACCCTGGGAGGATTATGGAAGCCAGCGAACAAATAAAGTAGGTGGCCACTGTTCAGTTTCCGCCAAGATTAAATGTACACATGCTTGAAATGTTTCCACCATGCACTAAAGGGCACTTCTCTTCCCCCCCCTTCTTTGGCGTTCTCGCAAGTTTACTTTTCCTCAAAGAATCTCTAACGAACGGAGATAGGGGGTATGAAGAAGTTTCTTTTCTCCTTTCCCACCATCGATTGCAAAACACTCGTTTTCAGTGTAAGATACCTTTTTGGCATCTCCTCTCTGTCCACTTGTCAACGGGGATAGGTGAAACATGGATAAATTTTACCCAGTTTATCGATCGAGCTATGTCGTGAAGACAAATGAGGCAACTCAGTTCCCGTCCCCCTCCCCTTCATCAGTGCAACCTGGCGTACGGGACTAGAGACCCGTGGTTGTTGCAACCCATCAATGAAACAACAGTGCAAATTGGCACCGAATAGAAAATGAGATTACCCATGCTGCGTGTGAACATGTACCTGTTACTGCTATTTGATGAGAGTATTTCCATTTGTGGCGCGTCGGTTACAGATCAAGTATCATATACTTCTTGTTTATTTGGCTTTGAATGAAGGGGAACAATGTTCATTGTCGCGAGTCTGCCTTTCAATTTCGCATCAAACGCGTTTCATTGTATTGAAATTACAGCAAAACCCATTGATCGGTGACTTGATCGTTGGAAACATCACTATTGTGTTAGATGGATAATAAGAAAAAAATGAATTACAATAGGAACAAAATGACCTACTTGGCAATTGGGCAAATAGCTCAAATGAGGTCCCACGCGTTGGTAGAGGAGGTATCCCTACCTCGGATCCCCGAGTTACGCGATTGCAATCCATTGTCTCCAGCACCTTCAGTTTGCATGTTTCTCTGTCCACATCCAAAACTCTCCACCTCCTATTTTGCCTAGTCTCTATTAGCTTGACTTCCTACCATCCTTTGATTGTCATTTTGAGTGTGACAATCTCAAAAGCGTTTAGTACGATACGTTCCGTAGCACCCTTGTGAGCGATAAATTTTACCGGTTCGCCGTCGCGTTCTAGGATGTCGCACCGTCGCACGTTTTCGATCGCCAGCGTGCTAGTTTTGGGTATACAAGTAGTTTTAGCATCCACGAGAGATATTTGAAAAGAACATAAGATGGCGTGTAAATTGTTTGGATTAAACACAAGACATTCCTTGAAGGACCATCGTTCAGTTAATTTCCAAGTGAGATACATCTCCTTGACCAAGACACGTCCCTTCTGGTCTTTTTTTTTTGGACCATATCATTGACCCATCCATAAAATTGGACCTTTCCACTTATTCTCCATGTTCAAACATTCCACTCCATATAAGAAATCTACACACCTTGAAAGCTGGAAGACAGCCCGACCTCCATACGCCTCATATAGGCGGACAATGACATCTTGAGAGTCCTCGGCTCTCTTGACTGTGTCCAAAATGACATTTTTGGCGCCAAGAACACTGAAATAGCTCGTCGAGTCAAGACTGATTGCTTGAGCATAAGAAACAGTGCTATCATCAGAGTACAATCGAACAAAGAGATGGTAGAAAGGATGTAGATTAAAATCAAACCATTCTCACTCGATCTGCTTGTTTGTTCGTATCCCGCATACTCTGTGGTACACTACCTGACAACCAATGGGACGTTAAATTGAAATGCTTCTTGCACAACGCGTGATTCGTGGAAGGTTCCCTTATGAGGATACGCAGCAAACTTGATCTCATGATGGCCTATGAACAATGTGGAAATAGAGTAGCCATGAGAACATTTTTCAGATGTACCCACACTAGAATTCATATTGAATCAACATCGTCATTGCCTCCATCATACCAATATCACAGTGGGCATCCGGTGATTTGGGAGAGCGAAGTAGCGAGAGACGCATAACATTTCCATGGCACGAGTATCCGTACTTGCAATCGTTCAACAGTGCCACACCGTATCCATGCTCCGAAAGATCCGCAAACTTGTGGCCACAAACTTCAAATTTGCTAAAATCTGCGCTCGTATTGAACGTTGTCGTTCGTTGCATAACACCAAACTGCGTATCATAGGTCGCAAAATCTGACCGAATGTCCCAGGGGAACTCGACCTTGAGCATTGTCCGATTTTCATCCCAATCCACCGACAATGAGAAATCCAGGCGAGGTGATACAGCATTCAACGTGACAACCTCACGCGCGAAAGAAGTTGACGAGATTTCATACTCAATCTCGATCGCTGCTTGCAAAGGCCCTACCTGCTTCAGTACAGCAGAGCTCGAACGAATATCGCGTCGAGTGTTGAGGTGATATATCTCCACATCCCAAGCGTCCCAGTACAAGGGAATGTCTTCAAAGAGAACAAGCACGTTGCCTGCCAACCCCTGAGGAACCAACTCGCGGTCTTCGTGTTTGTCGTAAAAGCTGATTAGGTGCCCCTGTCGATTGAAAGTTGCCTTGACAAGCTTATTCTCAAGAATGATATTATCATTTTGCGAATAGCCTTGTACACTCTGCAACAACTCACGCTCATGGCTCACAACACGTTTGAATCCAAATGCGACAGCGTCCTCCACTACCAAGCGAAAAAGGGAGAGGGATTCTTTGTTGAGTAACAAAGGCATGGATAACTATTTACAACGTAAGTGGAAAACATGTTCCACGATTCAGACAAACAAATAGCTAGGACACTTACCGTATGCATAACCAGTCTTTCCATCGTCGCTGTACTGGAGGCAATCAAAAGAATCAGTTTGAGGCACTTCGATGATTTCTGTGCGCGGCCATCCAAGCGAGTTGAACACAGTAAAAGCTGGCTCTTGAAGAGACACTTCCTTGTTCGACTGCTGAAGACAGTCAAGCGCCTCCCGAAGTAAACGTTTGCCTTTCTCTTCAACATCACGGTAGATCGCGCGTATGTTCTTGTTGGCTAGCTCGATTGATGAGCCTGGCAGACCGTCGTGATGTTGGTTCCTATGTAACCGCAAACAGAAACTACTTAAGAAACGGACTCTCGGGAGAAAAGTATATGCAGTACTGCAACAAGCACTCAGCGGACTTACAAGAGCACATTCTTCCACAACTCGTCAAGCTCGGCTTTCGGATAACAATAGTTTCGTCCAGCACCTATACAAGCCGTCGCCACAATTTCAATCTCTCGCAGCAAAAACTCGAGCTTACGATTATACCACTTTGTACGTGCTTGGCTCGTGTAAGTCCCGCGATGTAGCTCAAAGTACTAGTAAGAAGAGAAGAGTATTAGAATGAGTGTCTTTAGAATATTTCAGAAGAGATGCAAAATTAGGCACATCCGCTTACCAGCTCTCCTTTCCATTCCTGTAGGCCTGTAGCATTCTTCGCAATACTGTCATAAAATGTCTCCACTCCATTCATTTCGCAACGAGGAAGACCATCCTATTTTTTTAAAAAAATAATTAGTACGATTGAATTTATAGCATGGCCTACAGCAAAATGATTCAACAATATTGATGTCTCACCGTATTTCTCATGCGTCGAAGTCGCTCGATCATACTTCGAAGTGGCCCTCCACCACCATCGCCATTTCCATACGGTAACAGGCTGGCATTACTGAACGCTAGGTCATGATGGTTTCTCTCACTATTAACCGTATATGCAAGAGTTGCACTTTACGTTAGCTCATGACGACACTGTTATAAATTCAATTTTTCTGGATAGGTACAGATATTACCTTTTTACAAGGTCACTGACAGTCGCATTAGCAGTATACCTAATGGAGAAAAAAAACGAAGATATCAGGAATGGGAGTGAATCTCTTTGTTTAAATGAGGCTAATATCTCCAGAAACAACTCTCAAATATTACCGCACTTACGTCTCTACAGGGGCCATATGAGTCAAGACTTTTGTGCCATCCAGGCCTACCCAAATGAAGGTCGTGTTTGGGAACTAGAGTATCAACAACGAAGTGTTACCGTTAACCACTTGCTTGAATCGTAACCTTCAAAAACGGCAGAACACCAGTCTATCAGTTGTACCTTGTTGATATTATTCCACGATAATTTTTGAGTGAAAAAGTACTTGCAACCAGCCTGCGCCATGATCTGAGGCAGTTGAGCCGAATATCCAAATGTATCAGGCAGCCAAAAGATTCTGGAGTATGCACCAAAGTGTTCCTTGTAGAAGCGTTGCCCGTACATAAACTGGCGACAGAGTGCTTCGCCGCTCGGCATATTACAATCCATCTCGACCCATGTACTACCTATGGGTTGGAACTGACCAGTTTTGGTCGCCTTTTGGATCTGCTGGAACAACTCGGGGTAGTCCTGTCTGAGCCACTCAAACTGTTGAGCCTGAGAAGCTACAAAGACGTATTCAGGATACTCTTCAATCAAGCGAAGCTGCGATGACCAGCTACGCGCCGTCTTGCGCCGCGTCTCGGCGTACGGCCAAAGCCAACATGTGTCAATGTGGCAGTTACCGACTGCCGTGACATGGTGGTTGGTTGAGCTGGCTTCTTTGGCCAAAAAGTCTTTGGCAATCTGGAGACATTTCTTGAGAGAGGCTTCGACGTTTTCCCGGCTGAAGCTGTCCAAGATCTGATTGCACACATACAGAGCCTCTTGTCCTCGAGCATTATCCGAGGGAAGCTCATTAGCCATGCCTGAGATTACCTGGATATCCCAGAACAAGTGCCATGCATCCGTGTTGGGAATAGCAATTTCCACTATTTCAGAAGCGTGTACAAAATGTCAGTTCAACTCTCCTTCATATCTCCAAGCTAGCTCTTGTCATTCTTTTGCTTGTACAATGCGCGCAAGCACTATGACCTTAATCATCTGGATGGTTACCTTTTGAAAGCTGAAAGTAGCGATTCTCGTCTGTTGGGCCTATCAGCACTCCATTCCTGCCTGCACCAAAGAGGCCATTACAGGCGATTTCAATCATAAGATTGATTTGTTCCCCTCCTTTAGCTTTCTTGGTAAGGCTATATTCGATTCGATGAGTGTCCCCACCTGGCGTGAGATGAAAAATATATACAAGTTCCATGAGTCGACACCGCGATTGAAAACCCAAGGTGGAATCAATGCCAAAAAAAAGGACGAGCATGCTTTTCAGTGAAATATTTTCCTTACCGCCTCCAGTTAGACCTTGGAGAGGGATCCCATCCATAGACCATACCATGGCTTCGCAGTTCGCATCCCACAGCAACTCAACCGCTTGGCCAGCCCACTCCTTGGGCACATCAATTGATAACTTGAACCAGTGGGTGCTCTACATATTAATCGAGTATAAACCGTGATTAACATGCATGTGAGACCTTTCAATCATGAACGCTAGAACAGTAAACGGATAAAGCACTTCCTAGTCTCTCACCCAAGTTGGTCCAAATTGAGCGCCGACTCTAGTAGGCTTATACTCATTGCTAGCGACTGCCTCCTTAAAGGATATTCGCATTAAATCAGGCACAGAGTAGACCGAAAGATGAGTAATTGCTTCTGTTGACCGGTGCGAATACAAGTAAGCGCTGAGATTGACGTCTCCAAAGGGCTGATCCGAGATAAATTGGGCTGCCCGCTGAAGTGTAATTGAGCGTAGGAATCGGGGTTGAGCAGACAATGTTGCCATTGTTGGTTTTCACTCTTTTTGGGGTTGGAAAGGAGTTTAAAGACCGTTGTGAAAGCAACAAGATAGAGGATAAAGAGAAACGAGGATACTTGTGCAAGTGTAAAACTTTGTGGTGGGAAAAGGAAGGTAAATTTTCACACGACTCAAACTCTCCCCTCTCCACTCTCTCCTCGACTAGCAAGCCACAACACAGTGCATGGCATGCGTTGCACCACCATGGGGCATTGGTGTTCGATGTTGCCATACTCTACAGCGGCTAAATTGTACGAGTTTTGGATGGCATTATGCTCGGGCTCATGCCCAAGAGGACTGCCACCGTTTGGGTGTTCTAGCACTGGTTGCTTAACCGAAAAGCGTGCCATCAAAATATTTTTCATCAAATATATCCATTTTCTGCATGATAAAACGACCATGTCAACATATATTCACTAAGGCTTTATCAAGTCTTCAATCAATACTCACTCGTGAATCTATACCGCCTATCGACCTGTCTTTTATTTTTATTTTCTTGTATAACAAGAGTGCGAGAAAAGAGTACAATGCACATTGCTGACCTAAATATCTGAAAAAAGCGTTCACGAACAGTAATGGATATCGAACCGTATCAAAGCGCTGTGGTGAATTAATATTAGAGATGGGTTACAGTGGATGAGAGAGACGGAGTACCAACAGGAAGGCTAGAAGAATATCAGCAAGGGAAAGGAATGCAATAACAAAAATGGTGATGAATGGTGAAGTTGGTGGCAAATGTAAAATGGCACGAAAAATTTACCAGTCCCCCCATACCCTACAGCGTCCAGAGCAATCGCTTGTTCACCATTAATCACTGCTTTTGGACATGCCCGCACGAAAGAGAGCAGGAGGATCGACTAGCAAGCCAGCTGCGGAATCTCCAGCCAAAAGACGGAGGGCTGTGAGAAATGTGAATGAATCGGCATCGATCAAAACAGCCCAGACTAAGAAACTGAAATGGGTGTACCCAAGTCTCTTAGGTGAGTTACTTTTTTTAAGAGGAACGGTAGACCTAACGAGAGCATGTCATTAACGTCCCCCATTACGCTGCTTCTTCTTTCTCCCTCCCTCCCTCTCTTTCTATCGTTAGAGAACAAGGATCAAGTAGAGGAGATGGCTCTGGTACACATAATACGAGCACACTCGCTCGCGACTCACGACGGACAGGATGACGACACAACGGATACAGCAGCGTGTGCGTTTGAGCCAGTGATCAAGGGCAGACATGGCGCAGACGATGAATTAGAAGATGAAGAGAATGGCATATTGAAATCGAGCACGGTTGTCGCCACCTGTGGAGGCAACACAGTTTGCCTTATTGACTGTCAGCTGGGACGGATCTTTGCAAAGTACACTCACGTCGAAGAGGAAGAATTTCAGTGTCTTGCATGGACAACACTGGCCCAGGAAGTTGAAGACGATGATGGCGCAAATAGTGGTGAAGATATGGATGAAGAGGAGCACAATCAGGTTCCAGGGAAACGGCAACGACATTTCGTCAACATTCTCGCTGCCGCTGGTAAGACACATTTCATTCCTTACCCGCCAATCCTGAGCACACCATTTAAACGCAGGTTTTAATGGCTACATCCTTTGCCTGGGTAACTAAATGTAATTACTCAATTCATATCATTAGGCCGGCTTGGGAGTATCAAGTTGATCAACCCCCTCCAGAATACCTGCTATCGCTATTTGCATGGACACACAGCGGAGGTGGTGCAGCTCGGATTCTCACTCAATAACCCTCAATGGCTTTATAGTAAGCGACCATTCACGTAACAAAACGTATGACAGGCGCATGCACACTCTCTACATTTCTAAGCTCATAATTTCAACTCTGTTGTCCATCTTCAGGCGCATCAGCGGACAAAACCATCAGGCTGTGGGACATCGGCTCGGTGGACAAGGAAGGGCAAGAACCAAGGTAACAATTTCTAGTCCTCTTTTGTTTCTAGTATATCGAGAGCAACAAGTAGTCGTGCAGAACGACTTACTCACCACTGGTGCTTATTATTTTACATTTAGATGCCTGGCCAAACTTGAAGGCTTAGAGAGTCCTGTTACATCAATGGCCGTATCAGAAAAATATCTCGTTGCAGGGACAGAAGCTGGAGATATGGCACGGTTCAATATTCGAGCTTTAGAACTCAAGATCAGAGTCCGTCAAACCAGCTCTAGCTCTGGACCATCCAACCTTGTGCATTGGCAGCCGGACAGGATCTTTCCGAATTCACAAGAATGGCACGAGTCGACAGTTGACGATATCGTGTACTTGCCCAAGTTTTCGTCCAAATCGTTTTTCGGTGGTGAAGAGGATGCAGGTCACAGGACTAAGGTGGAGTCTAGTGGCAAGAAAAAAGGGGCGTCTAGGAAAGGCGTTGCGGCCAACTCCAGTAAATCTCGTCGAGGTCGTGGGAGGAAACGCGCTAAGGAGAGCTCAGATGACGAAGATGTCGAAGGCAGTGGTGAAGATAGCGACTACGGCGATGATGATGACGACGATGACGATGACACTGAATACATTTTCGCGTCACACGAATCACATCAAGGCGAGATCCTGATCTGGGATGCAACAAGTAGTACAGAGACTGATGCAGAACTGAAGACCATCCTTGAATGGCCTATTTCAGAGTCGCAGACAAGATTTTCGTTTGCGCAGAATGTGGCTGTACAAGGGACGACGCCATCTTCTGTTGAAGCTGAGAGGAAACAATCGCGTCAGAATGTGCTCATCGTTGGTTCCACGACGGGCGAGATTCTACTCTATGATCTCAATATAAAGCCAAAGTATTCCAAAGGCAACATAGTTGCGCAAAAACCGACTAGAATTCTCTCAAGTCCAATGTCAACACAACTACTGCGACATATTACAGCAAGCAAAGATCTCTCCACAATTGTCGCTGGCGACTGGACAAACAGAGTGCTCATCTGGAAGTACCCTTCATATCTAGATGTATAAACTACACAAACAAACAAAAAAACCTTTTTTGCACTAAGCATCGAACTCTGGCTGTTTTGTACTCATGTGTTTAAGAGAGTGAGATGAGCATCGTGGCTACGTAATTGGAAAAGCACTCCACAAATTACGCTAATCATGGAAATGAGAATGATGCTTACAAACTTCAATTGGCTGGTCAAGATACCCACATGGTTATCGTTTGTGGAGAACGTAGCCTCGAACCCTTAAAGCATATCAAGGAAGAAATCGAACCATCATTTTAAAAGGCACCTGTTCACCTCTGGTACCTTTTTGATTCAGTTCATAACACCTTAGTCCATTTCACAGTCTGAAATTAAGCCAATTGAAACGGGTGAAAGCAGACCTCGCATAATTTTTAGAGTCTGAGTGGCTGGAGAGAGAGAGAGTAAAACAGCGACGAAGGATAGCATAAAGTAAGGGCTGAAAAGTACTCGACTGTTATCGTCTGACGCCCTCTAGTTTACTGTAACGCTCGACAACAACTCTCGCCGTGTTTGTCTGTGCTGAAGCGCCGCACCGATAAAAGACCGAGAAGTGGTACCTTTATTGTGAGTCTGTGTTGAGACTTGGACGTTAGGAGCTGATGGACTCTCCGAAGTATTTGCCCTCCATCCAATAAGATTTTGTGTTCAAGTAAACAAAACATTTAATTTCGACGGCCTCGTTGGACAGTGGTCCACCTTGAATGCCCCGAGCGGCAGATCCTTTTCGCTGCGCTCCACTTTTTGCAAGTCTACCCCATACCCAACCCTCAAAGTTACAAGCAAACACCACGAAATACGGCCAGTGATGTTCAGTCGATTCATGCATATGAGTTGAATGGACTTGTCAGCTGGAGTTCAAATGGATACCCTTGCCGTTTACCAACAGAATGATTGTTGGCCCCACTAGCAAGATGAGGTTTAGATGTGATGAAGCTCGCTTAGAAAACACTATACTTGCCATATAAATCCTCGATAAAGGCAATGTATTCATCCATAACCACTCTTTCACAGTACCAACCCTCATCTTATCCGAACACCTTTTTTTATTTCTCTTGTAACTTTTTGCCTCCACTCAAAAAATCCTAATTGACACTGCAAAGATAACTTCTTCTCAGACTTGATATCATCCCCTCCCTTTCCTTCACCTTGCCATCCTCTCCCCCCTTACCATGTCTTCGCGCCCCATTCCACTGAAGCGGTCTATCCGGCTGGTTCTACTGTTCATCATTCAATATCTAATCATTGCATGCAGTTTCAGTGGAGCACAGACAACATCGAGCCCTCTCCCCACAACGACAGCGGATGTTGAAGCCTTACTTGGCACTTTATTCAGCGGTTGTCCTCCTCCTCTTGTCCCCAATAGTCGTAATTTAGAGACTCGCAGCTGTCATGGATCATGCTGCCTGCCATGTCCAGCCTCTTCCCTTTTCTATGCGCCTGGACAAATGGATATACTGCGTACAACAACCTGCATCATCCGAGCCATATCATGTATTTCCATGGTCGTTCTCAGTATCTCATACCTTGTCCTCCCAGGGCGCAGGCAGCATCCACATCTCATCATCCTTTTCAAATTCATGACTATCGCATTGTGGGAAGGCATGGGTGTCATATGGCTGACACGTCAGCGGTCCCTCATCTGCTATGATGAGGTTCAAGTTTCTACAATGTCGAACACACCGATATGTGGCTTCCAAGGGATTGCCATTGTCTATCTTGTTGGTGCACTCTTCATCCAGGGTATCACTCTTGTCGCCAATTTACACTGTCTGGTCGTATATCGCTCTTGGCGAGTCCAAAAGCAAGTCTCCATGATGATTGCCTTGTCCTTTGTGCTCCCACTAGTCTTGATCATCCCCCCTGCACTGCAGAAACAGTTTAGATTCAGCGGATATGGATCTATTTGCTTCATGTCATCTGAACTGGTCAACACGTACTTCTTTTATCCTGTTGGCGCTATGATGATCGTGAGTGTCATGATACATTTCTCAACTGTAATCTACATGATCAAGGTATGCCTCACTATACTGTGTCTCAGTTTCATTATTAGCATTTTAGGTTCTAACAAAAAACACTCATCCAATACCTTGTTAAACATAACATTTCCTTTTGCGAAAAATAGTTGTATATTACAACCAGCCGCTTTGAATCGTCAGCCAGCACCACAACCTCAGCTTCCATTAACTCGCAAACCAAGCGACAGCTTGGTGCTCAGACTGCACGCGACATTACACGCATGTTAAAGCAGCAATGGCGCCCAGGTTCCTTTGCCATGTGCCAGGTAACAAAGGCAAGAAGGAAGCGCAATATGTCCCCTCACTAGTCCATATGCTAACCTTTTTGCAAACCTTGGTTACAATAGCTCCTTGTCTACATGATTTATTTTCTCTTCTATTTCGTGGAAATCAAGAAGTTTAGCCGCATCAGTCCATCTGACGAGTGGTTTCAGCAGTGGATATCGTGCTTTGGCCAACAGGCTACTCAAAACATCCAATCGCTTGTCACGTCAACACCGTCGTTGACTATCACTAACATTACCTCACCGGAAATCATTTCGAATCTTGGCCGAGCAGGACAACAGGCCTGCCAGCCTATTGCAAAGCCTCATGTCCCTGTCTTCTGGAAACTGGTCATGTCTGATATGGCACCTGCGATCTTTGGCATTTGTATATTTCTTATCTTTGGGTCCAAGTACGAACTTTGGCAAGAATGGCACAGATTCTTCTCGGAGAAAGTTTTGGGAAGGTCATCGAACGATTCCGAGACATTCAATATGGCCAAGTCTGTCTCGGGCAGGAACAACCGCAATGGTGGCACTCACGATGACCTGGGCGATGCTAGTAAGGGTAGCAAAGTGCATGCCGCTTCTGGCGGTACCAGCATTAAAGAAAACGGTATTAGAGCGCCACCACGAGTCCACAACAGCAACAAACCATTGGCTGACCGTCAATCGCAAACGAGCGACCTCCAACGCAGTCGGCTCCCTTCGCAACCTTTGGAGGACGACCCCCATGACTATGTAATTATTCAACCTTACATGCAAGGCTACCATTCACCAGGTTTTTATGAAGACATGGCAGATATCTCTGGCTCTAATGACTCAAATGAAGCCATGTGGCAAGTGGACTCTTCCTCCTCTCTTTCTACGAAGCCACTACAACCTCAATTAAAGGAATCTCCTCGCAGATAGCAGTATCGACCCTCTGTACATGCCCCAAGATCCCATCAACATGCAATACGGCTTCTTTGCCGCCTTTGTCCATGGAATCAACCCCCCCTCCAATCTACCTCAAAAGAGTAAAATACCTCACGTTCAAATATGATGAACAAATAAATTATACGGCAACCTTTATCTTACAGATCTGATAAAGTGGGAGGTTGTTTACGCGAAAGACTTTGTTCGTCCGTGGCAGTAGACCTGTAGACATATATTTTAGCCCTGAAAGGGAGAAGAGCAGTGATACCTTTGAGAACGGATTGGGTTGAGCTGATAGAACTGAGTGCCTGGAGTAATATGCTAAATATGAAGTTGATATTTACTGTAGTGAGTGACAGAGATAATAGTTCTGGTTTCGACCCTTCGTCAACCCAAAGCTACCTTATACCCCCCTTCATGCTAAGCGCTCAGTGCTCGAAGACCAAACACGATTGCATTGTACTTGCACTATTCGTCCAAATCCCCAATACCATAACGAGACAAGGATGGAGACAGTATGGTCAAATTTTCACATGGTGCAAACGCTGCTGGTTTGTGAAGTGACAGAATGTCAAGTAGTTGACTTGTTCACGGACATCAAGCCCTTCGGTATATGCATCTGGCACCCCTAACTTGCATGATTTCTTCTGCATGAATAACGTTCTTCCGCTTGTTGAGCATGGTCTGTGTGTTCGTTAAAGTTTTTTTTTGACTCCTAGATTTGATTGTACCTCTGTGCTATTTTTTCATGCTTCGCTCCCCTTCATTGCTTTTATTTGCACCCCTTGGTGCTTCCTTCTGTGTGCTATACATTCCATGAGTTTGCTCCAAATATCATCTTTTTCTCTATTCGCTTTCTCTCTTCCATACCACGGACGGCACATTCCATGGCCAGCTATCATCAAGCGGAACATAGTCAGACTCACCATCTTGCAGAATGTGAGGACGAACAATGGCTTCGGCTATCGCCGTCGTCTAGCGCCTCCTCGATCTTGTCCGATGAGTGCCTGTCCTCTCTCGATTCTCGCTCGTCCTCCCCTTTCCACAAGCAGCGCCCTTCCTGGAGATTTCCATGGCCTTTCTCCAAGAGACAATGGAATGCCAAGAAGGAAGATGGGCATGGGAATGCCAGCTGTGTCACACCTGTAGTCCAGCACCGATCCCACCGTCGTCCTCCGCCACTCAATATCCCACTCAATATCCCACTCATACCTACCGATAGTACCCCAACAGCTTCCCCTCTTTCCCCATCCTGGTGGGCGGCAGCAACGCCTCCGTCAGCCATGGCCTCTCCTCCGAATTGTGACCGTTTGCTGTCAACATCAACTCACTGCTTGTGTAACCAGCGCGTGGTCGAGAAAACAGGGTGCCAGTGCGGTAGACTTCGCGACGAAATGGCAACACAAACATCGGCCTACCCCTATGTGAGTTCGAGGGATTCCTCTATATCACACATGTCCATGAACTCTGATAAGAGGATGCTTCATTCGCCCACAGAGAGCAAAGACAGGCAAAGCGAGCCAGTGCCTGGTCTAACAGAGATTGAGACAAACCTTGGACGGAGGAGGAGTACAGGCGACTTTATTCAGAAACGATGGCAGCAAGATGGTGCTACTGACTCCAAAGAGGAGCGACCTTTCTCACCCTCCTTTTCGGAAGAGTATTCAAAGCAGCGTCGGCTCATGCAACAGAAGCATCAGTACAATCTATATCTGCTAGGCCACCTCGATAATTTTGGCCTTCACCTAACAACGCCCATGCTCTCCAGAAACAACGACAACGGCTCTGGACGAGGAGGGAAAGATGGAATGCTGAAACCAAAGAGCCTTGACAGTTATGACAGGGATAAGAAAGCAGAACAGAAAGGGCGAGGAGGAGGAGGAAGAAGAGGGGCAAGGGGTGTTCGGCGACGGCAAGGGTGGCGCACCACACAGCGCTGGTCAATCGTTGTAGGCGTTGCGGTGATACTGGCGTCAGGAGCAATGCTAGTTTTGCGCCTTGCAGCGTATCGTTCAGAACAAAAGATTGGTTTTTCTAAATCAGGCACTGGCGTAGTAATAATATCGCCAGCTCAACAATGGGAACGAACGGAACAACAGCAGCATCGTGAACCATTGATGCTTATGCATAAACTGAAAGTTCCCTCTACAGATCCTCAGCCCCGTCAGGAGGAAGTTTATTCTCAAGACCCTCAACAGGAACAAATTGATCGGTTACTGTACCGTGGAGGGGGCGACCGATGGGTAGAGGATAAGCTGATGACGAACCAAAGACAAAATGGTCAGTCTTCCTTCCAGTCATTTGCATCAGTATCGAAAACACCTGCTTCTGCACCTCTCCTAAACCAGCCACATTCACAGCATTCACTCGGTTCACTCACTTCGTCTTCGGAATCAACGCCAAAAACAGGCTATCCACAGGCTCAGCCACAATCGGATCCGGGTAGCCTGCTCGGCTTTTACCCAGACGACGATGAGGACGACTAGCTCCAACAGACATCGTCGCAACCATTGTAACTCATGAATCAATACATTGTATCACATTGATTATTGAGTTTCAGTCTGAGTACTCACTTGCGCTGTCAGGAGCGAATGAGTCCTAGGACTATACTTGCCCAGACAATGATCAAGATCCATGGGTCGCGAGTAATACTAGCTACTGACATTTCTAGAGAGTAGAAGATACTAGGTCGGCTGCTGTCTTGAGCACCACAGCATAATTCTGGTCTGGTCACCACCTGGCTGCAAAAAACACCACAATAAAGTACACCGATGAATAATAGAAAAATGTATGCTTACTCTTTGAACCAATGGCCGAAATAAAACTGTGGAGAGCAGACCACCAATGAACTTCTGGCACCGTTGGTTGATGGCATACAGTTAGTCAGCATGATCCATAAACTGCAACCACTCAAAGCCCTACTCACAGACTTTTTAACTATGATCATCTGGGACGCGTCATTAACACCACAAAAAAGGAAAGTGATCGAACCTTGAAATTGAGAGTTGATTATGGAGACAAAAGGGGGGGGGATAAAGAGAGCAGAGCTCGCAGGGTTAGCTGCTTGGCATCGATTGCAGGAGAACCTGGTCAATGTCCAAATATAAAGTAGAGTGTCATGGACAAACAAACAACAAGAGACGACAGCAAGCGAAAAGTATCTGTTCTTGTATCCATGCGCAAAATTCGATCGAGCGGCTGATAAAATATCATAGCCACAGACCACAGCTGGACATGTGTCCCTGTTGTTGATGGCTGAGTGAGCGATCAAGCATGGTCCAACTCGCTTTTATTTGTGTTTCACACCAGCCAGCGTATGGAGAGTAGTCGTCGTGGTAAAACAATGGGAAAAACAGTAAGGAGGCTCAGAAGAAAAAGAAAGAACAATTTCGTCAGAGTCCACGTTGTGTACACGCACTAACTGTACTTGATCTGCTCTGGAACCCAATCGAAAGTATGTATTTCCGTTGGTGCCTAAACTCAATCGCTCATTCATCTGTCACCCCACACCGCCTCTCTTTGACCCGATCCATATAAAGAGGACCACCTCTTCCCTCCATCCACCTCACTCAATCCCATCTCGATCACCTCAAATAATCCTCCATGGTTGTTCTCCACGTCGCTCCCGAATACGGATATGTATGTCTCGAATATTTTCTCTTTTCCACTCAAGCATGATGAATACCTCTTTCAGCCCAAACATAGTACTCACACATCCTCAATCCTCCTTAAAAAAAAATCACAGGTTATCCTCTCAGCAATCTCGACTAGCTTCTTCGTGACGTACCTCGGTGCCCAGGTCGGCATGCAACGCAAGGTTGCTAACGTGCCTCTGCCCAACATGTATGCCGATGCTGCAGAGGCCAAGGCTGATAGAAAGAAGCACGTCTTCAACTGCTACCAGCGCGCTCACCAGAACACCCTTGAGTCGTACCAGTTCTACCTGGCTTTGCTGCTGATTGGTGGTCTGTACCATCCTTTGGCCGCCACTGCTGGCAATGTTATGTGGCTCCTCGGCCGTTGGCTCTATGCCCGTGGCTACCAGACTGGCAACCCTGAGGCACGCGGTGGCCTCGGCATGATTTTCCATATCGCCGAACTTATCCAGATGGGACTTTCGGGCGCCCTTGCTTACAAGCTCATTACCTCTGCCTAAATCCCATTGTGGATTGTTTAAACAACTCTCTGTATCCCATGTACTATATGTTATTATTATATAATAAATTCAAGCGGCACTCGTTCCGTGGTTACCGATATTCAGGATCATTGGGAATAAAATGTCTCAACGGCCCCGAGACGATTGTGAGGTGTGGGGAACGGAAAGGGAAAAAAAAAAATCAGTCGGTGCTGCTGGCTTGTGTGTTCAAAGCCACCCACGCCTACGCCTGGGTCTCTCCCCTTCCCCCTTCACCCGCGAGACAGAGAGGGAAAAACCCACCCACACTTTTTCAGACTTTTCTTTTTTTCTCATTTTTGCGAGATTGAGTGTTGGTCTTTTTCTTCTCTCCACCATTATCCCATTCCATTCCGTGTCCCCTCCATGCGGTTGCGCGGGTGGCATCCGTTCAGCACCCCCACACCTTTGACCTTTGACTAATCTCATCCTTCCAGCTCGTTGCATTTCTGGCCGTCTTGTGGAACTTTGGTTTGACTCACGGCTAGAAAGCAGTTCCCGCCTCCCCTCCCCTCTTTCACGAACACACACACACATACACTCCTATCACTCAGTACAATATCAACGTATCCCCCCAACCCCTCCATCTCACGTTTCCTCAACGTTCCCACCCCTCAACTGTGTGTCAGTCAGGAAAAAAAACAAGTGTCAATAGACGTAAACTGAAGGAGAAGAAATCACTCAACGATAGCAGAAAAAAAAGAAAAAAAAAAGAGTTGGAGATATATTATCATCCACTGATCCAATACTCAACACGAGTCCATGACAGTATTTGAATTCAACATCGACCCTGATCGCAACGCCCTTATCCGTCGTGCCCTTGCCAAGAGGATTCTTCGGCAGCGTGAGATCGAAGAAGAGGAGGCGTCGACAGAGGAAGACGAGTCGTTCTTGGGAAGGCCCATTGCTCGGCGCAAGCAATCGTCCAGTCGGCAGGGTAAGCATGACATGACAACTGATATTTCGTTTGTGTGTGGTTTTTTTTTTATATCTTTTTCTTTTTCTTTTCCCGTCTTGTGGACAATCGCCGTGGCAACAAGATAAAAACTGGGGTCATTGTCGATATCCAATTATGCGTATTTTGGTTCAAATGAAATGAGTGAGAAAAGAGATGGGTAACAGGGTATTCAAACAAATATGCATCTTGCAACAAGAGCTAAAACTTATCAGCAAACAGTGGAGGGAAACAAAAGAACAACAACAGCGAAGAGGATTGGGTTACTCTTCACAAAGGGGACATGCAAAATTTCCTGCAGCGCCCTTTCTTGGTTCGGATGTTTATTTTTGCGCGGTGAAGGGAGAAGGGAAAAAAAGGCAATGCAAATTGTCAAGAAAAAAGCTGCTGAAAAAAATAGCAAAAGTAACGAGAAGACTCATCAGGGAGGTCAGCTGTTTTGATTGTATGCCTGGTGTTGAGTGTTTACGAAACTAAACATCTTTTTCATTCGTCCCCACAGGCTCTCAAGGCATCAACGACGACGCCCAGCAAACGAACACGACTGCTATTTCTGTGACAGTAACTCAGCCGAATGGTGCCACAACAACAGCATCGAGAGCAGCGACGGCGGCGGCGGCGACGCCCGAGAGACATGCTAACGGTCCAAAAGTGAGAGACGACAGTGAGCACCTGGCAGAGCAAGATGAGATGGCATCAGTGACAGGTGCTTCTAAAGAAGGAACTCCAGCAGCGTCGATAGGATCACCGAGCGGGAGCACTCTTGGCGACGGGATGAAGCATAAGAGCCGGTGGAAGAGCGAGTATCTACGAGCCACCAGCGAGACCAGCCAGACCGATAGAGGGTCATCACCTGCTGAGACTACTATATCAGATGTCGCTGGCGAAGGCGCAGAAGGTGAGGAAGGCAAGAAGGCTACTGACGGTGATGATGACAAAGAACTGGTCCAACCGTCAGACACCGAGAAGAGTACTGCTTCTGTTGTTGACCACACAGCACCTGATGCTGCAGCATTCCCCAGCACAATGCCAAGAGGAGCTGATGGAGGTGAAGGCGGTGCCAATGATAAGAGCGACGTAGCTCAGCCAGAAGTTGAAGAGCAGGCAATATTGGCACGTTTAGACGAACTGCGCAAGGAGAAAACGAGACTATTCCAGCAATTCAAAAATGCTATTGCTCGGAAAGCGGCACCAGCAGCAACGGCGGGAACAGTTGCAACCGTCGCTGCGCCAGTACAGACGCAAGCCTTGCCCACTACCTCTTTGGAAGGAACAGCCACCTCAAATCCTGACGCAATGAACACGGCAATCAAAGACGACACTCTGGCATGTCAATTGTCCAGGAATGAGGTGGAGGTATCCCATCCATCCGAACAAAAGTACAGCGCAACAACCTGAATTCTGTCGTGTCATTTCTGGCCTGTGCTGGGTCGCTCATCAACGTTGCTCCTAACCGCGTAACTTCGATTCTTATTTTCGCTATTTTTTTCGTAGGATTGATATTGGTGTCCAAGAAAGCAGGAAAAAGTTGGAAGTGGAGATTCCGCGGGATAGGCATAGCCCAGGTGCCGAGGTTCCACCATCCTTATCTTCGGCTACATCAACGGCATCTTCGGTAGCACCGTATTCTCCCATCAATAGTCACCCCTCACAACTTCCTTCAGATGGAAATTTTCCTTCCCTGTCCCCATCAACAACTGCCTCGACCACGTCTTCTTCGTCTCCACAGCTTTTATCTTCAGGCAAAAGCAGTGGCACCAAACGCCCTCGAAGTGATTCACCTCCCCCATTGTCGTCTTTGTCGCAGGAAGGAGGAGGCAATGTTGGCGGTACTGGAGGTGGAGCAGGCTCACGACGGCGCCCTCGCCATTTTGATGACCGGCCGCCAAGAGGGCCTGCTGGTGGTGCAGGTGGTGGGGGTTCAGATCCCGCTTTACGGAAACCTCTCCCAACATATCCTGGATTACCGTCTAAACCACAGATTCGGCAACCATATCCCGGAGGTAGTAACAAGTATGGTGATTCCGGTCGTGATCGCGGTCGAGGACCATATGGTAGCAGCATCAGCGGTGGCGGTGCCAATGGTTCGAGCAGCAGTTTAGAAGGCAAGCATGGACTTCCTCGTCGACCCTTTCTTGATGAGAATCGAAACCGAGGTGGTGGTGGCGCTCCATCTGGCTCTAATGCTGGATCATCTGGATCAGGACAGCATGCAGGCAGCGGCGGAGTGAGCCGAGGTACTGGAGTAGGAGGAGGGTCGTACGCACGAGGTGGTGGAGGACATAACTCGCTTCCGGATCGACCACTTCTGGACTATCGCCCAGTACTGGGAGGCCCAACAGGTCGGCCGTTACCCTTTAGCCGTAGCATGATGCAAATGCCTCGCCCTGGAGGATTTCTACCTGGTCGGCCACCAACACTCATGCGTCCTGTCTGGCCACGTCGCGGAAGCCGCTCATGAAGAAAAAGAGATTCTGTTTTACTTTTTCTCCGTTTATTAGTGTGACACCTTGTCAAAACTTGTACCATACAGATTACTTTTTCCCACACATTCATTTGTACATTAGGCAAAACAACAATGTCCTTGCTTTTTCTGCTTCCTCTTTTTACTAATCAAAAGTTCTGCATCCATCAATGAGCCTTTATAGCTTCTAAAATTTCCGGCAATATCCATAGTAGAAAACATGTTGAGGGCCACATCCACTCTTAATCTTTTGCCTACAGCTTGAGCGTAGCCTCGTGTTGCTGGTTCTGCCAGGGATGAAATCATGGATCTGGTCTGAGAACAAGTGTATCTGTCTGCATGAGTATGAGTGTGTCACCACAGTGGCCAACAATATCATGCCTCTGAATGATCCAACAAAAGCACATCCCAGCAATCCATGTCATTGCGCGCGCCCATAAACGACATATGTATTACAATGCTTGGGTGTCCATCACGATTGCAACAGGCCACTGAAAAAAAGAAGCTTCGCCATTACGGAAAAACATTTGACTCCGCGGATACATCAGGTCTGGAAGAATGAGAGCGTGATGAGGGCAGAGGCTGAGGAGCGCTCTTTGGTCGCCTCTTGATCCATCGTGCCGCGCAACTTTTTGTGAGCCCTCCAGTGGCTCTTTTGGCCGCAACCTTGAACGTGAGACACCGCTTGAGAGCTGGTGACAGCAGAGCATTGCCAACCCAGTAACAGTTGCTATTTGCACGGCGTTGCCTTAACTCTGATCATAATTTTGCCACGAGTGCAAGGTCCCTTCATGCAATCTCAAAAAAACTCAACGCCCTCTCTTTTAATGGTACCTAGCAGGATAGCGCTTGATATTGAACGCGTGTGATTGCTGACCAAAAAAAGCCAGTTTGTAGTTACAATACTATCTCCACCAGAGCTACTACGGTAGTGTAGGTGAACACATGTAGTATGAACATAAGTTTTGCTTGTTGGTGTCTTGCAAAATTGTTCTGTTAACGCGAAGCTTGACCGTTGGGCGGAAACGTGACTGTGGATCCCTGTCAATATTTTTTTGGAAAGTGACATTCGACTTGGCATTACCTGTTCAACCTTTGCCGCCATGAGCAGGAACGATGACATTCACATTCGCGTCATAGACAGACGTTCGACCCTCGTATGTCTTTGTGTTGCCCAGCTGGAGGGCACCCAATGCCTTTTCTCGCTTTTTTTTCCGATGGAGGACTGAAGCTAACAACCTTACATTTCCTGATATTAACTTCGTTTTTGTCATCATACTTTTTTCTAGGCCGGGATCGAATACCAACTCTATCCAACGGACGATTGGCTACGGTCTTCAATCATTCGCAAAAACAGCCCTCACTTGATTGAGCTATACTCTTGGATTCGTAGCCTCGGTGGAGATCCACGACGAGGACTGGAGGAACTGGATGGACGGAATCGTGTACAGTCAGCGCTGGCGCCATGGTCTAGGAGGACAGCGAAGCAACTGCCATATTCTTCCTCAACACTGCTTTCGACATTATCCCAAAAGGGGGAAGAAGGAAGTGGCAACAAGGCCGTACCAAGGCCAACCCCTGCAAATCGTAAACGTGTCACCATTGCTGAGGATGATACCCTTGAAACATGTAGCGAAGGAAGTAGTGATATTTCGGCAAAAGATCGACCAGCAATATCCACAGAACAGTGTGTACAGGATGGAGGCATCTCCCCTTTGCGTGGCGATTCGCCTGTACCACCTCAGACACCTCAGCAGGAGCCACGACAGGAAGGGCGGCAACAGACGCCGGTGTCAGCGACAGAGTCCATCAACACCAAAGTGTTAGACTTTAATCAGAATGCTATTCAGCACATCGCAACTTTCTTCAAGGAAGGACTAGGTAAATACGGAAAGACAAAAAAGAAAACGTGACACTGTAGAGGAACACGAAAGAGAAGAAGCTCATCACGAATTTCTGAACTAATTGCATCGCCTTGAAAAAAAAAAATATATTCCGCTAGATGCCACTGGAATTACTGTCTTTGGAGACTTGTTGGGACCGAACCGTCGACCGACAGTGTATGATACTAGACATGAATATCGTCCATGAAACGGAAATTTTCGGTGCAAGATGGAAAAGAAAGAGGCACAAAAAAGCAGAAACTGACCCAGAAACTCTCCTCAACCTCCCTTTTCTATTAATCCGTGATATAGTGAGCTCGTTTCCAGCTTTTTCTACGGAGTCGTCTTATCGCCACTCCTCGAACCAGCACTAATCGAGGCAGCGATTCAGGTCCTCCAGCGGACACTCCAACTTCATGGACCGGCGCCTTTTGCGGGTTTATGGGATGTTTCGGCCCGACGACGCGAGTTGCGTGATGGTACTATGCCAATCATCTCGGGCTTTTTCAATCCTAGTTCAACCGCCGTGTCCAATCTCTTCCTTTCATATCCTCAGCATTCCGGAACAAACTCTCCAACAACACCGTCCTCTTCAACTGCAGGCTATGACTTGAACGGCGGCGGCAGCAGCACAAGTAGTAGCAGTAGGCCTGGTGGATCGTCGGACAGTCGAAATGACTATATATCGATCCCATGTCGACTACCAGCATGGAACGACTTTTGGGAGTTGATTCGTGCACAGCTTCGTCTGGATCATCGACCAGAGACTCGGCGGTTTTTCGAGTTTCAAGAGTTTCGGATCCACCTGGTACTACATCCAGATGGAGAACAGAGCTCGTCGGAGGACGAGGATGAGTATGAGGATGAGGATAACGACATCGTCGACAGCAACGACGACGACGACCAAGTGCCGATGAACACCAAAAAGCGAAAGCGAAGTCGGCCTAATGCCAAGCCTGCAAAAAAGCGGCCCGAAAGGGATATTCGAGATGAGCTGGGAAGGAAGATCGTTAGCTTTCTGTTTAACGTTCTGGAACAAGACATTATCAAAAAGAATGGTACTGTATTGTTGCTTTTGTTGGCACTATCATCCGCATTTTGGGTCACCAATGGAGAGATTTATATCGCCTACAGGATATGGCGCTAATCCCTCCCTTTTTTCGTTCTTTCTTTTTTTTTAGTGTCGAAGCATACATTCTTCTATCAAAGGATCTTGATGATGGATATACAACGAACGTCTTCTGCACGCCTTGCATTGGATTTCATCTTTCAAGTAGTACAAAAAGCAACAGTCGAACCATACTTGAAACGCCCAGTCCGTCAGAGACGGCACAGTCTCTCATATACCAATACTACAGTCGCTACCAACAGCTACGACAAGGGCGGCGACGACGCTGACGAGAGCAGTGCCATGGACATTTCGTTCACGGAGGAAGACAGCATAGCCTCCATCAACGAACTCTTGGACGACAATCACAATGATGGTGACAATAATGATGTTGAAAACGATGACTACAAGGAGGAGGACCTTGAGAAGGATCCAGTCAAGCTTTGGGACTCTATGGGCAAGAGCGAGTTAACGCCTGCTGGCCAAGAGCTCTTGGACATTGCACACCGTATGTTGTCGTGGTTGATCCAGTATGCACAGAGTGGCATGTTTGGCCGCGATCTCGATTCCGAATGGCTCGCACGCGAAGTTCTCCAGCGAATAGGCAAGCTACAGAATCTCAGGGATTCCGAGGAACGCAAAGGAAGTGGTGTTCGTGGTGGTCGGCTGGCCGGTTCTAGCGCCTCGGTCTCGGGAGGATCATCGGCATCACTCACCGCAGTATCTACAGCTGGAGAAACAGGAGCAGGATCTCGCAAACTAGCCATAGAAGACAAGGTCTCGAAATGTCGGATGCGCATTGATCAGACTGAGGCTTTTTGGCGAGGCCTGATCTACCCACATGCATCTTCATTCTCGGCGATCACCCCTATCCATAACAGCACTCTTCCGATAGAACCTTCTCCTGGTTTGGGGACATTCACCATGATCATTCTGGATCTGCAATTCCGGATTCAGAGTTCGGGGGCATCGTTGTCGAAAGCCCGAGTGCCAGGAAGTCTACCCGTATTCAAACATGTGGTTGAACACTACGTAGCCCCACCTTCACTCCCCGAAGGAATCACACTATCGTCTGTGGCAGCAGTATCCACTGCTCTCGATGGTAATGCTGCAGACGAGCAATCACCCGTGCGTCAACGGAGGACACGCGGAGGAAGGCGAGGCAGGGGTGGGAAGGAAGGTGGCCGGGCAGGTAAGAAGGCGGCTGGCCAAGCCTCGTCGACCATAAAAATGAACGACAAGGCAATTGAGGACATCTTACTAGTATTGGAGAATCTCGAGTGGCTCGTGATGAAGATGGAGGTCTTGATTGCAGCTTGGATCCAGTCGGTTGGGCTCCATCGTGAAGATCTTGCAGGTACTTGTCTAGAGGCCCATCCGCTGTTGAATTCGTCAGGCTTATTCGAGGCTAATGAAGAACCGGCAAACACCACCGCAACAACTGTAGCAACAACTTCCACTCCATCTACTGGCTGGGCCGCCATGTCGCACACTCTCAAATCAATCGGCGGCACCTTATGGACACGCTGGCAAAACCTCGAAGAGACTATAGTTCTTGCAGTCCTAACGGAGGAGGCTAGTTTGACATGATGCCATCCCACGACTTGTTATTTCCCCCACAAACCCCTTCCCCTCCCTCCTTCCCGTCACGTCCGTTCCATTTTCGCATAATCACGTTTGTCCCACCAACAAAAAAAAGAAAAAATACACAATGCAACAAGAAGCTGGCATCTCGATCTCTTATTTTTTTGTGCCTTTTTGTTGGCCACAAAAGCATTGCCATCGTTGGTGTTTCCTTGTTATCGAAATGAACCATTTGCATGTTTGGTCAGGGTCATCGAGCCCATGAAAAAAAGACAAGAGTGGTCAAAAAAAATAAACAAAACAAGGACACCATGATATGTTTGCGTAGCAAAAAAGATCTTTTTTTATAAGCCTACACGAATCCTCGTGTGATTTCTATTGTACAAGGGTAACCTGGGAACGAGCGAAGAGAGGGTGGGAGAATACATATATAGCAAAAACAAGAGATTACTGATTGATCAGATGACGATGAGGCTCGAGATTCTCGCCGTGAACACAACAGTCGATGCGCTTGAACCAGGGGTCATTCTGAATGTCCTCCATGGTAGCACGCGTCTCTGGGTTTGGATCGAGGATTCGCTTCATCAGTTGCCTGCAACCGACGGGCAGTTTCTCGAAGGGTTCATAAGCACCAAGGCTTCGCATTTCAAGATAGTGCTGGTAATTAGGGTCCTGCATCGAAGCAGCACGGAAAGGGATGCCCTGATAGACCATGCAGTAATAAACAATACCACATGCCCAAATATCAACACGGCGAGCATCGTACTCCTTATTGACAAATTCCTCTGGAGCAATGTACGGCTCCGAACCACAGAGACCTCTCGACAGATGCGGCTTGTTCTCCCAGCACATGCGGAACACATCCGACACACCAAAGTCAGTGATCTTGAGACGTCCGTTGCCGTCCATCAGTAAATTCTCAGGTTTGATATCTCGGTGGGCAACACCCATCGAGTGCAGGTAGGCGACACCGTTGATCATTTGCTTGAAGCAGCAGTCAATCTCAACTCTTGTCATGTGGCCAGCCTTGATGATGTTGTACAAGTCGCCACCACAACAGTATTCCTAAGAGACAATACAAAAAAGGGCATTAGGTTAGATTTGAATTAAATATACTTTGTTAAGAGCTACTAGCATTGGATGCTCGTAGAGCTAAGGGAAAGGGGGCGGGTAAGTCTGATGAGAATCCTGGACAAGAATACAATCGAGAAACAAGCAATAAAGAAAAGGGGATAGGCATGACATCATGTCAGCAATGCCACGTGCATAAGCAATGATAAGATGTCAAAAAAAGCGGGATGGCTGACTCTGGCCATGGCACAAAATCCCAAGAGACCATTCGGGCTGTTTGCTGTATTCGCAGCCTAGGTATGCAATTGCTCACTGGGAAAATAAAGCATTGACTCTTTCACTCCCTCAAACTCTTCTCTTAAGCTGTATAAATGTGGGGCTGGCATGGTTGGATAAAAGAATACTATTGGCAGCATGACAGAAAGCAAAAGCTGATTGTGGAAAAAGGGGAGCAATCGACGAGCAAAGGAGAAATAAAAACAAAATACGAGAATGAACATGAAAAAGGAGATAGTGTTGAGGCGTGTACGACTCGAGCACGGCAAGGAGCAAGATGAGGAGAGGTCGCAGAGGAGAGAATAGTAACGAGTAGGTAAGATTGGTCCTATAGGCATGTTTCCTTGTTCGGCTTAACGCACACTCCTGATGCGTGCCTTAGTTTGATTCTTCCATGACACACCAGCCTATCCCCTCCTGGATTCGTCTTGAAGAGGAAAGAGGGAGAATGAACAAGCATCGTTATCTCCTGCCATAGCTGCACTGGATGTACATCCACTATGAGGAGAGATCACCATTGTCCTAATCTCGGTGTCATTCTTATGGGATGAGGAAGAGACTCCTCCGGAGAACAGAAAGGAGGTTGGAAGCAACCTCGGATTCACACCACCACAGCCCAGATACAGATTGGGAAGAGAGGTAGCAGACGAACGGAACTTTGCCCCTTTGACTCAAGGTGCACAACCATGAACAACACCAGGTAGGAGCAAGGGAGACAGAGGCAGCAAGGGATCAATCATCCATGAAGGAACGTGAAGGCGATAAGAAGTAAAGGGAGCAGGATGCTGCAGCCGGCCAGGAATGCATTTGGGTTTGCCCTGCTTGTCGGTTAGGCTGCCTCTACTTGCATCGGCAGTAGAACTTTGGAGGAAAGAGGAGTGGGTGCAAAAAGTGCCGAATGGCCCAGGTGGGTGGTGCCAAGGGAGGAAGGGGCAAGAACAAGGGCTAGGGGCGAAAGAGGGATGGACAAACAAGGGTATCAACGAAGGATGGAGGAGATGGATCTACCATTTAAGACCCATGCAACCATGCAGAAAGTACATTATAGGTATGGATGTATGAAATGGTTGGATTAACAAGACTTACCATCACTTCACACCAGTGTTGCTGCTCGTCCTGGACTAGGTCGACTGTCTCTACCACATTCTCGTGGTGCAAGGTCGACGAAATGCAAAACTCGGAAGTGAGCTTCTTAACATACTCCTTCTCTGTTTCGTTCTTTCTCCGCTTGCGGAACTCTTTGACAGCAAAAAGCTTTTCTGGATCATCGTTCGACAACTTATGAGCCAGACGAACGACTGCAGTCGCACCAACGCCAATGTTGCCCTTGTCGCACATGCCATACTTCTTGAGCAACGAGCAATCGGCCTTGATCTTTGGAGGGCCGTCACTGCGATCGCTACTGAAGGATGAGGCACGGCCTAGTACGCTGACAAAATTGAACAGGTTTTTCTTGTCCAGTGGGCTGTCGGCACCACTGCTGGCCAGGAACGGATCGATATCATCTGCAGCTGAATCGTAATGGGGCGAACCAGGCGGCGACGATGATGACGATTTGCCTTCATGATGGAAGATCTTGTGGATAAGCGTCTGTTTCTTGGACGACGAGGCGGCCGCATCTCGTGTTGCCAATGATTGTTGGGCGGTTGCGCGCTGATGCTGTGAGAGTGTGCGTTCTAGACGTTGGGTCAGAGGCAGTCCTCTGGAGGAAGAAGAAGCATGGGGATCGATGGTGGGAACTTGGCGCAGAGTGTTCCAGTGGTCCTCGTGCTTGTAGGTGGCCAGTGGGTTGATGGACAGTGCATTCTTCTCGGGACGACGGCGGACATGGACGTCCATAGCAGGAGCCCAGTAGTCAGTAGAAAATGTCACCATGGCGGATTTGTAGTGAATGTAAGGCTATGGGGAATGTGCGATTTGTGTAGTAGCAGGGAATGTGTGTGAGTGAGAGAGAAAGAAAGTAAAAGTACGAGAGGAAGAAAGAGGAGAAGATACAGAGAGTACTGTACAACAACAAAAAGAGGAGATATGGGGGAGTACTGTACAGCAACAAAGAGAAGTAAGAGTTGGTTGAAAGGAAAAAGAAAAGGAGAGATGTTATTATGTACAGGCCTAATCCAACTGATATTTGTCAGTTGATTAGGAATAGACCAAGGAAAGCACGAGAAAGAGCTACAGAGCGAGCACGAGAACTGAGGGGGTGGGGCGTATTGTTATAGGACGAAGCACATTGCTCTTTGCAGATTCAAAATGGGTGAATGCGAGTAATGAGAGTCCTTTGTAAGGAAGAGGGAGAGCGAAAGAAAAAAGGGAGCAAAGATAATAAAGACATGTAAGACCACCCTTTATATCACTTTTGCCACGAGCGAAAATAAACGAGGTGGAGATAACACCCGACCTGATCCACACAATCATCATCATCGCTGGAAAAAGATAGTTCGGGATTTTTGAGGCATTTCTCATTGGCTGCCATTCAAACATACACACTTGACTTTTCCACCCCTGTGTGCTGCTATAACCTGCTACTTTTGTTGTTCACCGCCCAATCGCCCTTACCCCTGTTGCGCCTCCATATGGCTTTGTCCAACACTCCATCACAGCTCCAGCGTCTGAACAGACTACACAGCCCAAGATGACTTGCAAGCGCGCGGCATATGGTGACTGATCTTCTTGCTTTAGTAACCAGAATCTTTGGCCCTGTCCGTTTTCCACCCCTCTTCCCCCGCTTTTCTCTTTTAACATTTCACAGCAACCCAAGCCTCTCTCGCCCTGTTGCTCTCTATTGTTATGTTGGAGGGAAGAAGGCCAAATATATAAATGACGACAGGGGAAGGAAGAGGGGAAGGGACCTGCATTTTGCCTGCCCTGTCGACCGTGCCACTCGATCTCGAATCGTTCCCCTCGGAAAGCAAAAATGGTCAGTTTCGTTTCGTAGTTAGCCACGGGAATGCCTCACTCAAAGGAGAGACACCAGACCTGAAAGGGAATGTAGCGGTAGGTGAACCCTGACCACTCTCTTCCTGATCACACCCCCCTTCATGCTCTCACATTCTCGACCTTGCCGTCTTTCCCTTTGTCTCGCTCTCAGAGTCACTCTGGGACTTGTGCTCTGCTCATGGCTATTCTGTGTATGTACGAATATATCCTTCAAAGAAATGAGCTGCAACACAATTGAAATAGCTCCAGCGTCCTGAGCAAGTGACTCTGTCGATTATGCCAACAAAAAACAACATGTGGTCACCGGCAGATGCATGGAAGGCTCTAATGTTTCGTTTCTCACAAGACTTGAATGACCTATTTACGTGCAACACGCGTTTGACTACTGAGCTATTGTTATGTACCTCAATGTCCCCTTTCATCGCTCTCTTCCCGTTTTAAAGGAGGTCATAAAATTACAGCCCAAGAGACGTCCTGATTTTTTTTTTTTTTTTTTGCATCATTGGGCTTGAGCGCAAGTTAACTAAAAATGACTTTTGGCCACCCTCCGCCACAAAGTTGGTCCGAATAGGAAGAGAACGTTCATTACGATTTTCGCAATTTTCGGATATGGTAAGCATGGCTTGTGCTTTTGTACGAGAAGTTGACCATTTACAGTGAAGAATAAATGCCGAGATTTGCGGTGCCCTCAAAGTCGCCAAAAAATGGTAACCCCCTTGAAAAAAAAAAAAAAAAAAAAA
>JAAAIY010000192.1:0-61543 GCA_016098105.1 Actinomortierella wolfii
CACATAGCTTCCCATACATAGCTCTTCTGAGGCATGTCACTTGCTCATAAAAAAATCTTCTGTTCCTAAGTGGCATACAAAACCAACAGCCATCCAAGCGTGGCTCGTACGAGGCGTTTGCTCCGGTGACCCCCAACAAGATAGGAGTGCAAGGCATCTACCGTGACATTGTACCAGCTAGGCTGAGTTCAATTTGGCAAACGCTCTTTGGATGAACAAAAGGGCAGTTACCTAGCTCGCGCACCGTTTCTGTTCATGTATCAAGAATACGGCACGAATGCGTATCTGAAAGGCACGATGTAAGATCCAGATTGCTTGAGAATGTCAACAATTTAACCACAACAAAGAACAAGAGCAAGAAAGCTCTAACAACGACAATATCCTCTGGTCCGATCATTACTGTATGCCAGCGGCGCCTGACCATAGTGCGTGTGGCCACCGCGAGACGTTGCGTATTGATTTTGTTTGCCCAAAGGGGCGAAATGACATTGTAGTAGTTGACAAGATGTTATTGGATAGACCGTATGATAGGAGGTATCTCACAGTTATACAGAAGAGGTGCCGCATCTGAGTTTTTCATTTTCAAAGCTTGTCTAAGTGATGAGCACTGGAAGCCGTTTAGCATTTGTAGCACTGTGAAAGTTCTTTGGGGGAGGTCTTTGCTTTCCCATACACGGTCTAAGACCCATATCTTCTCTCTTCACAGGTAACGTGTGGCAAGATGTGAGAAAATTTTTGCTGTTCTCAATTCATTGAAGCAAAGGGAGTGAGTGGTCTAAGGTCTATTTTGCTACAGGGTCTCTCTTCAAGACTAATTCCCACACCCCTTTATTAGATCTCTGCCTGAGAAGGTGCAGCATAGTGTTCGAGCCGATGCCATTATAGACGACAGATCCATGACCAACTATGGATCCCGATTCTTGTTATCATCACTCTCGATGATACGGCCCAAGGGTTACTGGAGCACAGAAGTAAGGAGGCAGAAGCAGGAGCAGGAAGCAACGATACGTTGCTGCTTTCTATGAGGATGAATAAACAGGTTCATTCGTAGTCCTGCAGGTGAAGTCTTATGTGTCAAGACCACAAAACACCCAGAAAGAAAATAAAAGAATGCGACCATGAACTTTGCCGGCCTCAAAGGAACACTAAGTCTATTTCCACCTAAAATTTAAATTCTCGTAAGATGCTGCGGATCTGGTTCTTAAGAACATGGTTACTATATTCTGATACTTTCATTTTACGTATGATTCTCAAAGTGATTATACACCAAAAGTACGACATGAGAAAATCACACCCTTGTATATGAAACCATTAAAGGTCTCCACTCCTGAGTCCATGTTCCCAATGTGCACAATTCCTTTGAGGTGGGGGGGGGGTTTCAGTCTACATTGTATATTCACCAAGAGAAGTTTCTGGTCCTAGCGTTTAAATAAAGCTTGATCTAACAAATGGACGCTTTGGCCGCACTGATAGCGGATCATGCAAATCTTTAGTATGGAGCGATTTACTCTTTTGTGTACAGCTCGAAGTGGGGTCAACCAGCTGTGTTACTCTTTGTGCATAGTACGCCTCATGGGTTTTTTCCTGTCGTGCATGTCATGCAACTGGGATTTCTCGAATAGTCCATGGTGTACGTGTGAACCTGCTTTGAAACGGTGTTTATAAATGGAGACTTGACCCATCATTCACTTCCATTTTTTTTTCTCACACAGTCTTGCAAACCTTACACTGTTCACTCCCACAAATCTTTGCAAGGAACAAACAGAGGGATGGCTCGAATTCCTATTCCTACACTGCTCATCTTGCTCTTGCTTGTCACAATTCAAATTTGTGGCGCTCTTAGTCTAGCGAGCTGTCGTAAGATGGGGCTCATGTCCGTTGACAAGGATGGAGCCTTCATTGACGACTACGATAACCGAATTCCCCACACGCTCGGTCTCCCCGATGGTGAATACAATCTGCGCTTCCAAGGATACTATCTTACACAGCCTGAGGTAGGCGAACAATCCGTGCTCCTCGACTACAACCAAGGCGTCGCTTCCGAATGGCAAGTGATAAATAATATCAAGCGCGGAATCGCCATTCGCAATGTCCAGTCGGGACTATATCTTGCCTACATCACGCCACACCCCTTCTCCATGTTGCGGTTACAGCCCACACCCATGTACTGGGCGCTCAGGCAACAAGAACCGGGTGGCCGGATCCAGATCCAGGCGACCGAGCTTTATCATGGCGAGATTCTCGTCATCGGCGAACTTCCCATGCTCACATACCCGCCACAGATCGGCCTTGTTCTGCCTCAAAAGGGTGGCGGTGGTGATCAAGGCTGGGATTTTAAGCCTACTGTGCGTCCCACTAAGCATTGGTCAGATTTGCTCACTCTTCCGTACCGCAAGTTTGGTCGTTGGTGGAATTGGATTTGAAGGGGAAAAAAGCAATATGTGCACCAGGCATTGCCTGCACTCTTTCGATAGTTATCTTTAGTACTATCAAAGTAGGAAACATCAATGAACGAACAATGTCTTTGGTATCAGTCACCGTTTTTTCTCAACACAAAAATATTATACAAACGTATTCCCAAAGGATAAAGAAGCTGGGGGTGTAATGCTAGTTTTCTTTTTTATTTTGCACTCAAATAAGAGAGGGGGGGTAAAAGGATGGCAAAAGCAGGCTGATATGCTGTTTACGAGCGCTTGGCCAGCTCGGCGGCAAAAACTTCAGCAACGTTGCCGTTCTTGACACCGTCCTCGAGAGCCTTGCGGACAGCCTCGAGCTGGTCGAGACCCTTGGTACCCTCGAGGAGGTTGTCGAGGAGCTCGAGCTGCTTCTCAACCTCGGCAGGGCCAGGGGTCTGGCCAGCGGGCAAGAAGTAGTTGTTATCCTTGATGAGGGCCTTGAGGTTCTTCTTCTCCTTACGGACAGCACGCTTGAGCAACTCCTTGTTCTTCTTCTGATCCTCACGGGCCTGCTTCTCGGCCTCCTCGGCAGCCTTGCGGGCAGCTTCGGCAGCAGCAGCAGCAGCGGCGGCCTCCTCGGCAGCCTTCTTCTCAGCAGCCTCCTTCTCCAGGCGCTTGGCATTGCGCTTCTTGTTGGCCTGCTCCTTGAAGATCTTGATACGAGGATCAGCAGCCAAAGCCTGGTCGACAATCTGGCGCAGACGAGCGTTGTCCTCCTTCTTCAGCTTGGCACGCTCGGCCTTGTTCTTCTTCTCATAGTAGCGCTTGTCATCACGGCTCTCGGCGCCCTCGGCATCCTCCTTGTCCAACCACTCGAATGTGCGCCACGAGTCAAACTTGTACCAAAAGTCATAGAAGCTCTCGACCTCCTCCTGTGTCGAGTTGGCATCTCCCAGCATGGGGACGGGGGTAACCTTGGAGAAGCGGGCCTCGCGCTCAAAGACAGGGGTATACAGCTTGTAGAAGTCCTGCTTCGACTTGGGGTTAGGAATATCATCGGGAATGGCGGGGTCAACCGAGTCCCACTGGCGACGCTTGACAGGGTCCATGAGCGTCTCAAAGGCCTTCTGAATGCACTTGAAGAAGGCGTCATCGTTAAGACCACCGTGGGCGGCCTTCTTGTCGGGGTGGTGCTTCAGAACCTTCTTACGGTGGGCACGGCGGATCTGCTCCTCTGTGGCCTTGTAGCGGTACTTGGACAGGCCCAGAACGGCATATTGATCTTGGTTCTTCCAGTCACGGGGGTCACGCTTCAGCATGGCGGGATCCTCAGGCTCATCGCCCTCACTGCCGGCGTCATCGTCGGCGTTGTTGGCAGCAGCAGCAGCCTCAGCCTCCTTAATGGCCTTCTCGTCCTCCGAGAAGGTGCGAGAGTGAATGTGGCGACGAGCATGGGCCAGGAAATGACGGCCAACAGGCTGGATGGCGGCCTTGCTGGGGGCAGTGATGCCAGTGTGGAAGACCGAGGTCTTGTCAGAAGACCAGCTCTTGGGAGGCGAGGGAAGCAAGAAGTCCAGAACCATGTTGTTTAATGTTGGTTGGTGAGTGGAGAAGTCCAATATGCTTGCATGAGTGAAGATCTCTTTTTTTCTTTTGGGTTGTTTGGGTGCTTTGGTGGCTTGGTCGATCGACTCCCCTGGATGTCGACAGGTTATCACAAACGTTTTTTTGCAATCTTGGTAATTTGAGGTGTCTATGCTTATAGCACAGTTGCTATAAGAGCATACTTTTGTTGAGAGAGCACATCAAGTGTGTTATGAACAGATGGATATGGCACACTGTATCAAGACATGAGAGACGCGCGATAACAACGAGACGCGCCGAGTGCTAGCAGGTTTGGATAGGTAGATATAGAGATACACACCAATACTTGACTAGAAGACATAGGTTTCGCAAAAAGTGACAGGTATCTTATAATGTGAACAGATATGCACGGTTACAATGATCACTGTTAATGCTTGTGGCGAGAGTGTATGGTTTGTGTATTTGAATGTACTCAATCACCAGAGATGTGGCCCTCTCTTTACCAGTTTGTATTCTGGTCGCTCAGGGTTGTTTGTTGCACTTGTTTCTCCACAATATCCATGTCTTCTTCGCGTCTCTTTTTAGCTTTCTTTAGGCGCATATGATCCAATCTCATTGAAAACAGATTATGAATTTGTGTACAGTAAAATACTGCTGCTTTTCACATGTTGCAAGCAGTAGGTCACACACTGCGAAACCTGATCGTAAAACGAACCACTGACAACAAAGAAATCTCTCACTGGTAAGAGGCAAAGCGATGAATGCCCCAGGGGGGAGGGGGGAGAAAATTGAAGCGGGGCAGCCAGCCTGCATACAGTGCAGGGTAACTCAAGCATAAAAACGTGTTTGGGTATATCTTCTCCTCTTGTGCATATATATCGACGGAAGATAGTCTTGTCAAATAAAAGGTCGGTGGGAAAAAACATCAACCATAATGAACGAGCACAAGAGACGCCAGGGCCATGGGACGGAGTGGGAATTTATTCTGGCTGTTACCCTTAGGGCGGAGAGAAAACTCTGGCAATCTACACTATAAACCTTCTTTAGGAAGGTCACTTCCGGGATAGAGGACATACACATAGGCTACCAAACAAACCGCGGGTGGGGTCGTCGGGAGAACTACCGACAGGGGGTCTATCGAACACTCTCTCTGTGTTCATATATGAGGATAATGAGGGCGTTAGTACATACGGTGCTAAAAGCCAGTAAAAGGTGCAATATGGCATGACAAAACATAAATTGCATCCGGCTAGAAGTGTGGTCGGTGGAGGAACAAACAATGAGAGACGAGAAGGAAGATGGTTCGATCATTGGACAAGCTGTAGAGATGTGTACAAGAGGGAGAGGGAACAGAGCCCCTTTGTGGAGAAGCAAGAGAACACAAGGACAAACAAAAGGAAAATAGCACCGAGGGCTGAGAGACGAGAACGAGAAACAGGGCGGACGCCACCTTCCATCTGGCAGGAGGGGATCGAGTCGCACGGAGTATATCACCCGATTCCTTTGGTTCGCAAGCGAGCGAGAGCATGGCAATGCAACAGATCGACAGACGACTTGCCACGAGAGGGAAACAAAGAGAAGACGAGAGGATGTATGAAGAGAAAATGGAATAATGAGGGGAACATGGCCTGCTCTCTAGGTTACATCTGTGTCGGAAAAGGCAACCGAATTCCAGACATGTAAGACATTTCATATGATGTTGAACGACGCGCGCAGAGATGGTCGCGCGAATCGCGGGAGGGAGCGACAAAGTGGGGCGACAAAGGAGGAAGAGGAAAGGAGAAGGGGGGGAGGAGGAGGAGGAGAGATGAGTGAGGGAATCAACGAGGGACAGACATATGTGGGTGCAAACCAAAGTGTTGTATTGGAGATGTACGTAGAAGCAGTGAGGAAAAAAGAAAAAGACAGGGCACAACGGGACAATAGGGGGAGGGGAGGAGGAAGAGAGACAAGGAGTAAATGATGTGGACCAAACACGACACACACATCGCCCGTGGAAAGGGCATAAAAAGCACATGTCTCCTCGATCCTGCTTTCCCTTTTTCCTATTTTCTTCTCCTTGTCTTTGTTGAACATTTCTTCCACGCACTCTCACTGCTCTTAATTTTCATCACTCTACTCTCACCATCTCGGCCTTCACTTTCCCTTTGTACTTTCAGTTTCGGAACCGCCTCGAAACTGTCTTTCAAGAATCACTGACGACCGCTGCTACACAACTAGAAGCTCCAGCTCCCCGCTCATCTTCACCACCTCCCCCTTCTACAACTTTAACAACGTCTACCAACATGACGAACAAGTGGTTCTCGGCCAAGGAAGTTGCCTCGCACAACTCTGAGGTAAAGTGCTCTGATTAGTGCAGAGAGACGAGTACTCGTTTAGCACGGTGCACAGGACACTCAACTCCGCGCCGAAAGGAAGCTTACCCTGAACCTTCAAAGACCATACATTAACGCGAAGTTTTTCCTCCTCCTTACTTGGACACACGGTTCTAGTCTGACTGCTGGGTTATTATCCACGACAAAGTGTACGATGTCTCCTCGTTCGTCAACGACCACCCTGGTGGAAAGGTAAATAGATCATCACGGAGCACGGCCCCATATACACTAGGAGGATATTCTTGACGTTTGCACCTCGGATTTTCACTCACGGTTGAATTATTTGTCGGAGTATGGGAGCGAGATTTAAAGTGTGGAGAATGATCACCAAAACAGGAAGCTGGAGAAGAACGAATCTATAAACAGCGTTAGCACAAAGGTCTCATGTGTGTCTCCCCTCCTGCCGTGCTCTTTCACTTTTAGAAAATCCTGCTAAAGGCTGCTGGTACCGATGCCACAAAGCAGTTTGATGCCTTCCATAACCCTGGTAGGTCTTATTTCTATTATCTATTACTATTATTATTTTTTACGTCACGTTTCTCTCATATTCAGTGATGCCCTATGATCAGTGATTGAGACGTTCTCGCTCATTTTTTAATCTCTCTTTCTTTCTCACTCTAAACAGGTGTTCTTGAAAAGTATGCTCACTTCTGCATTGGCAATGTCGGCGAGCCACCAAAGGAGCCTGTCGAGTCCTCGACCCCCGCTGCTGTCGATGATGACGGTCGCATCTTTGGTGACATGATCCCCTTCGGTGATCCCTCGTGGTACCAGGACTGGGACAGCCCCTACTACAAGGACTCTCACCGTCGCTTGCGCAAGGCCATGCGCCACTTTGTCGACACCGAGATCATGCCCTTCGTGCACGAATGGGACGAGGCCAAGCAAGTGCCTATGTTCTTGTTCACCAAGTGTGCCGAGATGGGTATTCTTGCTGCCGTCGCTGGCACAGGCAAGCTGCCAGTCGAGTACTTCGATGTCGAGAACACACTCTTCTTCCGTGGTGGTGCTAATGCCATTGTGCCCCCGAACGAGTTTGATGCCTTCCACTCCTTCATCGTGGGCGATGAGCTTGCACGCTGTGGTTCCGGTGGTGTGCTTTGGGGTATTTGCGGTGGCCTGGGTATCGGTCTGCCTCCTATCATCAAGTTTGGTTCTGAAGAGTTGAAGAAGCGCATCGTCCCCGATTGCTTGGCTGGACGTAAGACCATCTGCTTGGCTATTGTAAGTAGCGACGTCTTTTTTTTTCTTTTATGGTTTGCAACGATCTTTTGGTCATATTTCTGTTTCACAAACTAATGGCGATTTTCTGACATGAATCTGTCTAGACTGAACCCTCGGCTGGTTCCGATGTCGCCAATCTGACGACTGTTGCCAACGAGACCAACGATGGTTACATTGTCAACGGTGAGAAGAAGTGGATCACCAACGGTGTGTTCGCCGATTACTTTACGACAGCCGTCCGTACTGGTGGTGAGGGCATGGGAGGCGTCAGTTTGATGGTGATCGAGCGTACAATGCCTGGTGTGTCGACGCGCCAGATGAAGTGCTCGGGTGTGTGGTCGTCTGGTACGGCTTACATCAACTTTGAGGATGTTGCGGTGCCACGCGCCAACATTGTCGGTAAGGAGAACCGCGGCTTCAAGTATATCATGCACAACTTCAACCACGAGCGCATGGGCATCGTCACTCAGGCCACTCGCTTGGCTCGTGTCTGTCTCGAAGAATCGCTCAAGTACGGTAGCAAGCGTAAGACCTTTGGCACCAAGCTTATTAATCACCCCGTCATTCGCAACAAGCTCGCCCACATGTCGCGACAGATCGAGGCCACCCATGCTTGGATGGAGTCGGTTATTTACCAGACTATGACCATGCCTGAGGACATGCAGATGCTCAAGCTTGGAGGCCCCATTGCCTTGCTTAAGGCCCAGTCCACACAGACCCTTGAGTACTGCGCTCGCGAAGCCTGCCAGATCTTTGGTGGTCTCGCCTACACACGTGGTGGCCAGGGTGAGAAGGTCGAGCGCATTTACCGTGAGGTCCGTGCTTATGCCATTCCCGGAGGCTCCGAAGAGATTATGCTTGACCTTGGTATGCGCCAGTCGATCAAGGTTGCCCAGATGTTTGGCGCCAAACTGTAAACAGTCCAAAAATCAAAAATCGTTATTCCCCATAGTTTACGATTTGTTATGCAATTGCAGAATAAACCCATTGTACATGTTTTTTGATCATCGATGTGCCATTGCCAGCTTTGTTTTTTGTTTTTTATTGATAAACGGAATCAACATCACTTCATTAAATAGAACATTCAAGAAGGATGCGAAACTATCTGAGGAAGACAACATGAAGTCGAACTGTTGAAAGTCAAGGTGAAGGAGGGTCATTCTTGGAAGGAGACTTTCAACTGTTGATTTTTCCCATGAAATCATCTAACAAAATTTGGTTCTAAAAACCTGTTTTCTTGCTCACCAGTCCAACGTCTCGTGGGCATAGGTGCGACTGTTGGGCGAGTAAAAGCGTTTGTAGTAGTTGCGGAACTGTTTCACAGGGCCATCTTCTTTGGTGAAGACAGGACGTTGCTTATAAGTTTTGTGGCGCCAAACAAAAATGTCATCGTCAAAAGCCTTGTTGGCTTCGCGAATGACGTGGAGCGCCATAAGATACGGCACAGAGTTTTCAGCATAAGCTTCATCTTCCATGGTCAATTGAAGTCCCTTTTCGCCCACAGGAAGGAACGATTTGATGATGACAATCTGACCGAGTTTTGTGAAGAAGCGGAAATAGACAAGCCCACCAGGTCCCGTAAACTCCACTTGAGCTTCAGCTTCAGCCGCCTTGATGGGTTCATCGCTAAAAATGGAGTGGACGGTGGGATAGTCGTGGAAGACAAAATTGTAAGGGTTGATCTCTGGATCAAAATCACAGTGCGTCCGGTGTTTGATATAGAAAAAGCGGTCTAGGATCGGAATTGACAAGCGGTCGTGCAACAAACTAAAATGCATCCAGTCCGACGCGTTTTCGGCAAAGTCTTGAATGTGCATTGGCAGCGTGCCTGTGCGGTACCCAACCTTGCGGAACGTGCCCTCGGCCATCGGGAAAGAGACGGGTTCGTACATCGGCTCACGATCTTCGGCATCGTACCAAACAGCAATGATACCTGCAAATTCGCGATGGATCCAGCGTCTGGTGCGAGCGAGCGACGGGATCGATTTTGCATATGGGATCTCGATGCAAGCGCCTTCTCCATCAAACTTCCATCCATGGAAGGGACACATCACCGTATTGCCCTCCACCACTCCGCCTATCGCAATATTGGCTCCCAAGTGTGGGCAAAGGGCGTCCAGGATATGCACTTGCTTGTCCTCTTCTCCTCGAAAGATGGCGAAGGAGCGACCAAGACCGTTGACACTGATGACCTGACCGGGCTTAACGTCACCCGACTTTGCAAGTTTGTACCATCCATTTGGGAAAGGAGGTGGGAATTGGAGTGAGCGACGTTTCTGATCGTACACTTGTTCAGGGACGAACTGCATATTGTCCTTGGAAGATGACTGGTCTGTCAGATAACGTATCATTGTCGCCAGTGAAGCACCCAACAGCAAAACAACAATCAACGGAGGGGACGATGCGACAGGTGTCATAAGGAACGAACCAATGGTCGTGACTAGAGGACGAAGATAAGCATCCAAGAAGAAGACTACAAAACCCATCATTGACATGATGGGCCACACGACATTCTAAAATGGCAATAATAATAATAATTAAAAAAAAGCAAAAATATGAAGAAGTGGGTACTCGTGAGAAATAGCTTGCCTTTTGTTCAGTCATAGCAAGGTGAAAGAGAGAGTGTGTGTCCTTCTTCATGATCTTACGTGGAAAGTCTCATTCTCGACAGTGACGTGCAGAAAAGCCAAAAAGTAGATTGCTAGCATCAAGAGTGCTTCACCGTCGCGACTGCAGGCACGCATCGAGCAAAGGATCTGTGAAGCTATGCGACCAATGACGAAGATGGAGCCATAGAGCGAGTAGTACTTGATGAAAGCATGCTCGGGCTTCTTATCGAATCCACGGCGATAGTAATCCTGGTACAAAAAGTTGCCAAATGCAAAAGCAGTCGTGTGCGAGAAACCAAGTACAAGCGTACCCATCCACTGGATGTTTGCGATGTGGGCTGGAGTCAGGCCAAGGTAGGCCATGACTGGTGCGAAGCAGAAGCGGAACCATAAGACAGTACCGAGGTAGAACTCGAGACTCAACACAATTCGGAAAGATGTATCTGCGAATGAATACCTAATATTTCATGCAGTGGGGGGGATGCGTACGGACCATGTCAGATTTCACATCGAAAAAAATTTGTCTTGGGGGGTCCTTTTGTCTCGGTCAGCTTGCGTAAAAGGGAGTAAGGAATAAATATTTACATGTATTGAGGTATCTTTCGCCGCTTGAGAGAATTCGTCATGGACGTGACAAAGCTCGACATGAACAGTCCTAGCACAACGGCAATGAGATGCGACAGAGGTGCATTGCGTTCAATGATGGGTAGCAATGCCGCGGTCGATTCCCCCAACCAGTCGAGCTGGCGCAGCGTTGTCGACGACGAGCTGGTGGAAGCAGAGGCAATAGAGCCCAGCTGGAGCAATATCTGCGACACCAATTGTCCGACCAATTTCCACATGGGCTTGGAAGCCTCATGGAATGAGAGGAGGTAGCCAGAACTAATGGTGACAAAAACGAGCAATGAGCCCCACAGCGTGCGAGACTGTGGGTTTTTGAGCCCCGAGCGAACCAAAAGGAAGAGGCCAGAAAACGCGACATATACGAACACCAGTGTCGGAGGTAGCACCAGGAGAAGCCAAATGAATAGCATGATGTCGCCTGCTTCTCTTTTTCAGTGAAGACAAACAAAAACGCGGGAGAAATGGTGAAATAGAAGAACAATTGGGCTGTTGGTGTATCGCAAGAGGCAAATGCCTGGGTGTGTGGGAACGAGAAGAAAAGGAATAGAAAAAGTGGAAAAAGTAGGGGAAAGGGAAACCATTCATATCAGGGGGGGAAAGCGCGCGCGTCTGTTCTTTCGACATCTGCTCTGGGACCAAATGCGTAACACCCCTCTTTATTATCAATGGTGTTGAGTTAGCACAAAAAGGAACTTGTGCAGCCGATAGTGCGCGGCGGCGGCAAAAAAAGAAGTGATCCGGAGAAAGGCCCGACGGGAGAAGGAATGCCCTACTAAAAGGGTTATTACTTGGTGGCTGCGAGGACAATTGATGGGAAATAACTGAGGCATGTCTCCTCCATCCACTTGAGTGCATTTTTTCCCACCATTATATGGATCTCAGTGTAGTGGCGATAATCGCCATGTGGGCTAATGCAATATCGACTGGTTAAACAAATGAGCTCGTGGCCAGAGTGGAAGGACTTACACAACAGTCGTCCTCCCCCTGTTTCTTTTGTTTCTCGGTCTTTATCCTTTGTCTCTCAGATCATTCCTTACATTCATACGATCCCTCTGAATGGTGATGCATGATTTTGCAAGCGTACATACTTTTTGCAAGGGTACGCATTCCGCGGGTCGCATCCATGCCACAGCCACATAGGAGCCAAAGGGGCGAAGAGAGGTGCCTCCAAACGATGGGCAAGCCATCGAAGGTCAGTCACCTGAACAAAAAGTTTCACTCCATAGCCACTGATTGGCAAATGTCGCACTCTGTCTCCCTCACTGCTTCAACGACCTGTCACTGGAACCGCATGATGCCTAATGGGGTACACCTATAGTGAATACTCTTCCAAGGGGCTGCTGCAATGCAGCTCCAGGACTGCAGTTTTTTTTCCCTACCTTTTTCATTTTAAACGTTTCTTCTGATTGTTTGTTGAGTGACTTACATCCTTGTTACACCTTCCTAACTCTCCTCCTCCTTTCTGCATTTCACCTTTTTTACTTTCTGCATTCATACCCATTGTACCTATCTCTTGTGGTCTTGTCAACCAATTCATTTAAATCACTCCTAAGAACCCTATTGCCAAATCGCTTCTCTTGTTTGTTTGCCTTACTCGGGAGTTCCACCTTCTAAGATTTACCTGCTCATTTGCTCAACCCTCGGCCACCTATAATCTTTTTGCAACACTGCTCCTCACATCTATTCATATGTCCGTATCTCCCCTGTCACCTGTGTTGCACTCACCCATGCCAGAACCCCTTTCCGTGCTACCACACGACGCACCGTTGCTAGACGCTGTTGCTCCTGATGAGATACCCAGTCAAAATTTCCGTAGAGAACAAAGGCAGCAACAGCAGTACTCTGTACCAACGCCCAAAGCATTCCTCCCACCTTCACAACCAGCCAAGGATACCAAAAGCCGTCGGTGGTCCTTGGCTAGCCTCTTCAAAGATCGGCGTGGAAGCGTTACCAGTAGCAACAACAGTGATTCTAGCAATGCGCCTCCTCTCCCTGCACCACAGCAATCCTCCAACCGCCAAGACCGGCAGGCGGTGTCCACGCATGAACCATCCTCTGTGTCCCACTCCACCACCATGCCATCATCAGGAAATAACAATCTACAGGTATTGCCGTCAATTGGCAAGCGCACATCGAGGGAAAGCCCCCCTAACAGTCAGGGCAGCAGTCGTCGCTCGAGCCTGGTCGATATCCCGAAATTCTTTTCCTCGCTGAGGCGTGGAAGCACCAGTGCCAACAACGACACCAACAGCCAGATATCCCAATCCACTTCAAGCTCTTATCAGGCCCCTTCGCTCATCAGTGGATTCATAGGCCGTAACAGTGTCTGTGAAGAAACTGTTTTCGGGGGAGCAGGGGGTACTCTTAGTTGGAGTGCTTCACGGGAATCAGAGTCGTCGTCGACGACGGATGAGGAGCAAGACGAGGATGGTACCATGTATTATGCAGTATTCCAGGGTGACGACGACACCACCCTCGGCCCAAATGTGATCGCTAAACTTGCTACTCGCAAACCACCACCGCCAAAAGGTGCAGGCTCCCAAAACTGTCCACCTAGGAGTATTCTCAAGAAGGGGTCTACTACTGCTGCAGGCACTAATGCCTCTACTGCTGCCGGTGCAGGCGCAAGCCAAACAAACAATATAGCTGCCACCAACAGCAACAATCCTGCTAATATCTCAAGCGACAGCCTATCTTCGGCAAGTGTTCACCCCATGGCAACCGATCTTGGTCCTAACTCGTGGCCTCCAGCACATCATCGCGCCTGTCTTGTCACCCATTCACCAGTACCCAATCATCAACAACAGCAACAACACCACCTGCTGTTCCAGAGGGCTCAAGGGCTCCATCCTACGCTCCGTCTACCAGAGTCGCTCTCGATTGCTCATCTCCACCATCAAACTTTTCGAGCATTAGATCACAAGTACGCACCAGATTCCCCACATCCTCTGGACACACATATTCCACCATGGGCCACGTCGTTTTCAGATCATCGTGCCGCTAGCGCTGATGATCGGGGAGGTGAGCGATTGCCAGGCGACGTCTATCACGATGCCTCCGCCTCTCCCTGTCCAAAACGCCGTCTACAGGCCATGGGTGATCCATATGTTCATCCCATGGATGATAGCCGGCAGATGAAATCTGGACGAGATGAGACCAACCATGGTCACCAAGGAATGAAGGTGGTAGTAGTGCCGGGTAGCCCCTCTCCTGACCATAGCCATGCATTTGGGCGACCGCCGCCGTTCAGTGGCGGTCAACCCGATGTCTCCAACGTCATGACTACGGCGGCAAAGATCCAAAGAAGCAATACTAATAATAGCAATACCACTAGTACTAGCACAAGTAGCAGCACTATCAGTAGCCAGACGGGTAATGGTGTTAAAAATACGACTCGTCGCATCGGCTTCTTGTCCACGGTCGAGATTATTCCTGCGCACCGCAAGTCGGATTATAATCGGCGGTCGGACAAGAACGCCACGTTTAGGATCCTCACGCCTGATATGAAGGGTGAGATCCGAGACGAGCTAAATGCGTACAAAATGCGTGAAATGGCTGTCCATGTCCAGAGCATGGGAAATACGGCGTTCCATTGAGTATCACCTGTTTGTAGTGTATTTAAATCATATTATGACCTTGTATCCTTCCTTGAAACACTTGTAATAAAAAATTAAACTTTCTGTCACACGTAGAACTACATAGTTGACGCGTTACACACTTGTTTGGGCAATGGATGTAAGGTTCATGTAAATACGTTAGTCGATATTCACAGATCAGGTCAGGAAATGGGTGGCCAAGATGAACAAGCAACGTACACCAAATGGAGAAGCAGATAACTTAAGATAAAAACGTGGGAACGTATGACGTCGACCTCGTAGAGAAGAAACCTACCACATCATCGTGTTCTCCCTTATACGCAGCTTCGAAATATATGCGCACGAGGACGAACGGAGGCCAGGCCCTCTTCTTAAAAGCCCGCTCAGGAAGTAAAAAACTGTTTGGTGTGTGGAGGGAGTGGGGTAAAGAATCGCAGGATTGGGTGGATAGAGCTGAGTTGTAAGAACGAGTCACTGTCTGGCATTTTGTATCGCCGATCGAATTCTTTGTAAAACTGGTGTTCAAAAGGGCTAATAAGAGAGAGGGGAAGGCAATGGCCGTTTTGAAAATCAATGTCATGCATGTGCCGGCTTTGGAAGGTTCATAACGGCAGCGTCTGGGTGCTCTTCCCGCCGAAGAGATTATACAGGAATAGGACTGGACAAAACCGGTGTGTTTGATGAACACATACTGTGGTTGAACTGAATGAACAAAAAGCCTTTACTGCAAATCAGGCTAATGGTCCGTGGGCTGATCCACAGTGTTGCACAGAGACCGTGTTATCAATTCTCTCGTTCAGTACAATCGTTCGAAGCACTATCCCGCAAGATACACAAGAGCGATCGAGCTGGGGCGGCTGAAAAAGAAAGACCCTGCTGAGGTGTACATACATCTGTTCAGCTAAGATTATCAGAAGTGTTGAAAGGAGAAACACTAGAGCACAACTGCAGATAATGAAGAGAACGTACGTTGTATAGGAGAACTTCCTCAAGAAGTTTCAACGGGCTGAGGAATAAACCTGAGCCAGGATACGGAGGTAGGGCCAAATAGAACCCCGGGGACAAATTGATTAGTGGGAGTGAAAGACACAGTGTAGCCTGTCGGCAGTTGCATTTTTAGCACGGGGTTTACACAACAGATCGATGTTCCTGGAAAACGTTTTGTTTTGGTTTCTTGTCGCTGACTTTCTAATTCTTGAGCTGCCCAGTCATTTTGACCAACTTTGTCCCTTTCATTTCTTTTTTTTTCTGTCTTTTCTTTCTTATCCCCACACCAATCTCCCACCTACCTTCTTCTTCCTCACCCACTCTTCCATTTCCTATCCCACCATCCCTTCTGTTGCTCAGGCACCTCTTTGCTTTCAGCAGCAGTAAGCGTTTTCCCCAATACCATCCAACCTTGTGTGATTGCAAGGTTACAAAACAAACAGCACAGCCATCCATAACTCATTTCATGGAAAAGAAGGGTTACGACGAGAAGTCACCTTCGGTGACCTCCTCGGCATCGTCCATTAAGAGCGATGTTGAAACTTCACCTAACCAAGCTGTCGACCTCTTGGCAGAACGTCCCGATCAAGGTTCAAACCTGACGGCCTTTGCCAACGTCGTCTGTGTCGTCGCTGGTACTGGCACACTGGGTCTGCCATTTGCTCTGGCCAAAGGTGGTTGGATTGGTGTCGGCATCCTGTTCTTATCCATGATTATGTCCATCTATACCGGTATCTTGATTATCAAGTGCATCTACTACAATGGGTAAGTGGACAATTAGAGTGTACTGCATGCTGCTACGAAAAACCATATTGATAAATTGAAAGGCTACAAAAGCAGACGAGATACTCGACCAGATCCGCTAATCGCATCCTTTAATTTTTCTTATTTAAACAATACTATAGACATACTCGCCTGCATTCGTATCAGGAGATTGGTCAGCATGCCTTTGGTCGTATTGGTTTGTGGGCTGTCTGGTTCTTCCACACATCGATTGTTCTCGGTGCACCAGTCATGTACTTTATTCTCTCTGGCGGTCAAATTCACGAGATGACAAAGTCTAAGGTCGATCTTTCCGACAAGGCTTGGATCTGGATCTGCGCTAGTGTCGTCTCGGTTCCCTTCGTTCTCTTGAAGACGCTGAAGGAGGTCTCATTGCTGAGGTATGTATCTCCAGTCTGGCTTTTTTTCTGTTATGTATCTGGGGCTGGGTTTATGCCTTGGCCTATTTGCGGAACTATACCCCATTGACATGTATCGTATGACCAGCTAGCATGATTTTTACTAACCTTCACTCTCCCATATCGTCTACTTTCGTCTTTCCTATTACCCATCAACGTTTGGCGGATTTTGCGGATTATTTCTCATTGATAGTATCTTTGGTACACTGGCGACGCTCGTTCTGTGCGTGGTGACAATGGTCGAGTCGATTGTTCAATTCCCTGAGCTTAAGGCGACAGTTGGTCACGATGCTGTTATTCTTCAGAACCTGCCTATGGCTGTGGCCACGATCTCGGTCTGTTTTGGTGGCAATGTCGTCTACATGCACGTCGAAGAGTCGATGCGGTACCCACGCAGCTGGAATAAGGTGTTGATCTGGTCGATGTTGGCATGTGTGGTCATGTACTCGATGGTCGCCATTCCCGGCTACTTGGCATATGGTAACACTGCCCGATAACGTCTGGAACAAGGTCGCAACAATTTTCATCATTGTTCACGTCTTGCTCGCCGCTCCTATCCTGATGACTTCGTTTGCACTCGAGGTGGAACGTGTCTTTAAGATCGATGTCGACACACGCGGTGTTGCGAAGGAGCGTCTCCTCCGTACCATTAATCGCCTGGTCATTCTTGGTGTCGTCGGCGGTATTGCTTCGTTGGTGCCTTACTTTGACTCTTTCCTGGCCCTCCTCGGAGCCCTCGGCAACTGCAGTCTTATCTTTGTAAGTCTTTTTTTTCAGTTTGTAAAGGAGTTTGGGTCAATTTCTTGAATGCTTCATGTCTCTGTAAAAGCTTTTGCCTAACAACTTTTTTCTTACGTCGTTTCTTAAACAATAGATTTTGCCTATTCTCTTCTACTGGCGCTTGGTTGGATGGAGACACATGCCATGGTATGAACTCGCTTGGTGCGGGCTCATCTTAATTATTGGCATCCTTTCGGCCGTCATTGGCACTATCGATGCTATTAAGCTTCTCCATAAGAACTTTACAGCGGATGCCTAAGTCTAAGCATTTCTTTTTTCATCATACAGCATTTTAATCGTTCCATCTGTAATAATTATAAATCTTGGCATCTTTCTTTTTTTGCACCATATCTTCATTTCTTTATATTGTTTTCAAACATGAGTGAGCTTATGGAATGGATGGGGCTTGGCAAAGTTTAATAATGGGTACAGCAACCTACAATACATCCCATTGCGGTGAGACAACCATTAGCTATTTAGTTCATATCCATGTAATCGTGCACCATGTTCAACTACGCTTGTACCACACTTGATTCAAGGACAGAGAGAATGGGGGCTTGTTTTTCACAGGCAAGCGCATGTTTCGTGCCAAGCACGGATTGTAGTTACTCTTTTAGATGAGCACACATTTCTCAGGGCGTGTACTCAAAAATGGAATGAGGTTTGGTAGCACGAACTCCCCAAAGAATTTTTTTGATCACGAGGCGCACAGACCAAGTAGCAAAGAGTGTTCACTTTACACTGAAGACGTTCTACAAGCCAATTTTCTGCTCCCATCACGACGAAGGGATGGCGATTACCAAAGTATAAAACAACCCACGTTGGGGCAGCATGTGAATGGGGGGAGGGAAGGGCATCTTGATCGCCAAAGCGGCGGTTGTGGTGAGAGAAAAAGAAAGAGATGAGGTAGTTGGGGATACCTCAACGCACCCGTACTGGAATACTGCCTTTGCACTTTTCCTTCTTTATAGGATGCCATGTCGCGCGAATGAAGTGTAGGCATTTTGTGTGATTCAATGATCATCATATTTCGCACCTTTTAAGCGCACCCAAAGTAATGATTGAGTAATATGTAGATACAGCTAACACGATATAAAATTGATTTCCGGCAGAATGGGAGGGACCCTTTTCGATGATTTCTGAATGTAAACTACTCTTGCTCTCCAATATTTTGTAGACTACGGGAAGGTTCGCCGAAGGTGCCAAAACTCCCCACTTTTCTAGAGAGCAATAGAAAGGAATGTTATTCGAGTCACAAAAATGTGGAGATATCGCTGTATGTTGGCCTTAAAATTATCACGATAGAGTTTTTCATACAGCATTTGTCCTGGGTCACCATCCCAGTATTCTTCACTACAGATTGAGACTACGCGATGGGAGTTTGGCGCGTAAACACATGCGCAAATGTGTATACATCCATAAAATCTGGCTGGGGTTCTTGGTTGATGTTCTTTCTCGCTCTCTCTTTCATGTGGCATCTGACAAAAAAACGTGGACTCAGGGTATAGTCCATCAATTGATCGGGCGAGAATGGGATGGTGCGCATAGTCACTCAGCTTGCGTAGTTAATTCTGGATCAGAAAACGTGGGTATGATCGTACCTTCCCACACGCTCATCAGACTACTCGCGACATTCAAAATGGCGATGAAAGTATGGAGACATAGTGTCTGCCCGTTCTTGTCAATCGTATGTTTGGCAAACGATAAATGCAATTCGATAATATTTCAAGGAGACATGGATATTCGTTTGTACTCCAGTGTATGCCAAGAGAAAAGCGTGGCATGCAGCACAGTCGTACACGAAGAGCCTCCAAAGAAACCAAAAAAAACAAAAAGGAACATGGGAACTCGGAAGATGCATGTATTTTGCTCAATGATTAGGCCAAAGCATGGTTGTCTCACCTTGTGTCTCTTTAAAGGGTCGTCCTATGCTGATCTACTGATGTACCCCTTTTGGCGTTTGTTTTTTGGGAAGGACTCGATCCATACAGTCCTTGTCTAAACTAACTACTGAAAAAAACATATCAAGGAAACAAAAAAAGCGGAGAACACCCCCAGTCTGTTCACGAAAAGGGTTAAGCAAGGCACGATACCCCAGAAAAGAAGTGCCCAATTACCATTGCCTCAGGCTACACTCCACCGGGTACATATGCCGCTTGGTTCTTCTATCTCAGGGAAGAGTAAAAAGAAGCACTCCGCAACAGTGGAAATTTGGGTATCGTGACAGGTATATGACAGATGCCCCCCGTTATCTGCCAGCGAGAATATCCCTCCCAAAATTGTCACTAAAAGCCAGGGGCGGCCTGAGACATATTGGTATTGGCACAGGTTTTAGTGAAAGGATGCGCCTCGACCTGGCGCATAACAGTTATGCGGTTGTGAGGAAGATCTCAACGAAGTTTGACAACCTAGTCGACATCTGAACGGGAGAGTGCAATATTGAAAGTATAGTTCTAGCCTGTTTCGTGCTTCATGGAAGAAAAGAAAGTGTTGCAACGCATAAAAGTCGGTGCGGAATGTAATAGCTGGCATAGCGCTGTACGCGCCTTGAGCATCATGGTATATGCAATAGTAGTGTTAGCATATGGATTGTAGAACAAATAAAAAGAGAATAATACTAAGGGTGTAGTTGCCAGTTTACAAAGACAGGGTGCTTGTCATGCTTGTTGATTGTTGACAACAAAACAAGTTGGGGAAAGCACAGTGTATATTACTCTATAAAGTGAACCTTCGCGCCTAAAAAAACAAAAAAGGTTTGACTCCAATAGACAAAACTTTTTTGTACTCTCACTCTTCTCTTTCTTCTCTTCCCCACCCGTCGTCATCGTTTGTGTCCATCTACACCCCCAATCTCCAACTCCAAGCCTCGTGCCTCCATCTGTCAAACCTTCTTGCAGGTTCATTGCGAGAACTTTCAGCAGTATATAATAGTGTCACCCCCTTCCTCGAACAAAAGTGTGGCACTCTTCTCATCATTATCTTTGCTCACTGTCCTCAACAATAACCTTTGAGCCTTGTCTTATTTCCTGTTCATCTGTACATAAGCATCCATCTTGCACACTCCATCTTGATACCTTGTACCCACACTCTTATTTCACTCTTCTTGATACACAAAAACCACTTTGTCCCTAACATTCAGCATACCAACAGCTCCTCTACATTCATAAGAACTCCCTTCTCTCTCTCTCTCCAAATCATGTCAACCGCTGTTGCTTCCTACAAAGTTACACCTTCCACCATCTCCAAGGTGGTGAGTTTACTGCGCGCTCGCCAGCGAGCGCTTGTGAAGCGTGGCAAGGCCAACCCTGGTCTGGCCATGTTGGCTATTACTGCCATTCTTTACTTTTGGATCGGTCGCCTCCGATCCAAGAAGGCTCCCCCACGTGGCAAAGCCGTCCCTCATATCAAGTCAAAGTTCTTCATGTTGGACGTTGGTTACGACTATGTGATGAACCGCGTGAAGGGCAATGAACTCAAGTGGGTTCAGGCCCTCTCTAAGCAAGGATACACGCTCACGACCGAGTTTATTGGTCATTGCCTGATCCTTGTTTTTGAACCTTCATCCGTCCAGCACATCTTGGTCAAGAACTTTGAGAACTATCCCAAAGGTAACCAAAGGAAAAAAAAAAACAAGAGACATGGACAACGATACTTGGAAGTTTTCACACACTTTTTCACTCCTTTTCGTTGAGAATAATGTTATCATCGGAATCACATGTATACATTCAACTTCCCTTCCCTTCACCCTATTCTCTTTATATCTGGTATGGAAAGGAGAGGTGGTGCTTTTAACCATGAGCAACCATACGCTTCGTTCATTCGTTTCTCAGTACTCCGTTACTGATGACATCCCTATCTCCTTGTCGATGTCTGTTGTCATTCACATCCCTTTTTTTTACCTAAGAAATTTTGATGAAGGGTGGGGAGTGGTGAAGGAAGTTAGAGAGCGAGAAAGTGCTTCCGAAGGTGGCTAGTTTATTTTCTCCACAACGCAATCGCGCAGCATAAAGGTACCTGGAGAAGCAAGTTTAGGAGTGAGGGCAGAGGAGTTGAGTTTGCTGTGGAGGGGGAAGGAATTTTTCATGAGAGCAAATGTTCTTCCTGCTCCACAAAGTGGCAGTATTCCTGGTGCCTCCACACTTGAAATTTTTGGAGTTTGCTCCGCATCCCATTGTCTGTACGACCATAGTATGGAAAGTATGTGAAGGAAAAATGGCGTAAAAGCACTGCTGGCAGTTAAACATTCACTTTAGGCGATATTCGTAGGCACAGCTATTGTTTTTTTTTGCGCCCACAATGCTGACTGGTCATACGGTACAGTGATCAAACATGCTGTACATTTACAGTTATGAGAGTCGACTTTTGTTGGCTCAAGTTCACTGATTTCCAAAGATATCACTGGTTGTTGTACGGGTCACAGAGTGCAGTGCTAATGGGAACTAGGCGTGTTTATTTCTCTTTTTCCCATCTCAAGAAGAGAGCAAGCTGAAAACATAGCAATGAACAGTATTTTTTGCTGACATTTTGTATCTTTCTGTCCCCATCTTGCGCATTTCTACAATTGTCACGCTTTGGGTTTGTTTCTGAACAATGTCAACGTAATGGCAATTATGTGCATATAGGCCCAGCATTCCACAAAGCCTTCTTCCCCTTCATGGGCACAGGTATTTTCAACTCTGATGGCGCAGCATGGAAAAACCAGCGCGCTCTTGCCCGCCCACATTTCCAGGTCACAGAGTACAAGGGTGCTGCTCATATTGAGACCCAGATTAATCAAGTGTAAGTTTTTAGGCTTTTTTCTACGACTGAGATATAGCATGTTTATTATTCATGGTTAATGGAGAAGGGGAGAAGTGCCAAGGTCCTAAATCCGTGATCCCTTCTGTTTCTTTTCCCCTACAGCTTTGGTATCATTGAAAAGGCCATTGCTAACGGCGATGTGATCGATGTACAAGATCTGTGGTCTCGATACACGATCGACACTGCGACTGGCTTCCTGTTTGGTAACTGTGTGAATGCACTTGATGTGCCTCAGTCCGCATTCGTGAGCGCTTTCAACTACACCCAAAAGGTGTGCGGCTGGAAGATTCGCCTGTGCGACTACCAGCACTTTGTGCCGGCACGTGAGTTCCCGCAAAAGGTGAAGGACATGGACGATCTACTGTTACCGATCGTCGATGCTGCAATTGCGAAGCAGATTGCGCGCCGCGAGCAAGGCCTGGATGGTGAGGATGACAAGCATGAAAACTTGTTGACGCATTTCTTGAACTCGGTCGACGAGAACGGACAGCCGTTCGATCGCGTCTACTTGCGTGACATGTTGATGAACTTCTTGTTGGCTGGACGTGATACCTCTACCAACCTGCTCACATTCCTGTGCTACAACCTCGGCAAGTACCCCGATGTGATGGAGCGGGTTCGCCAAGAGGTCTTTTCGGTGGTCGGCCGCGATCGCAAACCTGAGCACGACGATATCAAGAAGCTCAAGTTTATGAAGCAGGTGATCAACGAGACTCTGCGTCTGTACCCTGCCGTGCCATTCAACATCAAGACTTGTCTTGAAGATGATGTCTTGCCAAACGGCTACTTTATTCCCAAGGGCTCGCTTGTTGTGCACTCGTCCTATGTGACACACCGCATGAAGGAGTACTGGGGTGAGGATGCCGAAGAGTTTGATCCAGATCGCTGGGGTCCTGAGCGTGTCAAGATGATTCGGCCGTTCATGTTCTTCCCATTCCATGCAGGCCCCCGTATCTGTCTTGGCCAGAACTTTGCCTACAACCAGGCCATGAACACCCTCACCCGCCTTATGCAGCGATACACCTGGAAGGTTGTTGATGGCTTTGAGCCTCAGCCTGAGTCGGACATCACCATGTACTCGCGCAATGGCTGTCAAATCATCTTCTCTCGCTATGAAGACTAGGGTAGTAACTTTTGCAATAAACAAAGTTTTGTGTCTCTTGTAACTGATCCATGTTTCAGAATGAGGGTCCTGTGGAGCTTTGGGTCAGGTACGCCACCATCACCCCTAACTTGCACAAGCAGTCACTAAAGGGCAGAGGGGCCGATGCGATGCGAATGCAACTTTTCTCCATTTACATTGCGCTCCATTCATCATAGACATCCCTGCGGCATTGACAGTATACCTTTATTTACTACACTTTTGTATATCTATCACATCTTTCCTATCACTATACATCGCCGTTTCCCTCCCTTGCAAGTACTTTTAGAATGTGGCTCTTTGGATATGGCTCATTGATCTGGCGGCCAGATCTTGAATACGAAGAAAGGTAAGAGTAAGACAAATTGTCTCCCTATTCTCACCATCCTTAGAAACAGTGTGCTGCATGGATTATGCTAATTGAAGTGATGTCAAACACCATTGGCATATTGTTTTTTGTTTTTTCTAACCTATCCAACACTGGTGGGATGTCTCTTTTTTCTTTTAGCATTGCCGGTTATATCAAAGGCTACGTACGCCGATTCTGGCAAAGCAGTACCGATCATCGGGGGACAGAGGAGGCACCTGGTCGAGTTGTCACTCTAATCCCCTTTGAAGAGTTTATGGCAAAGTTCAAACTAGATGACGAGGTAAGAGCAGGCACAGAGTAGAGCAGAGGGGGTGTGTATATGGATATGGGACTGTCTTGAAATCCATTGTCTCCTTTTCCCCCTGCCAATGAGATGGAGGAGTGAAGATATTTTTTCTCACCAACATGTCGACATTTACGAGCTACATTTGATTAGTCATGATCTGGCTGTGCTCACACACCGCTAATTCTTTTTTGTAAAAATCCTTTTTATTCACACCTCCAGCATCACTCAGAAGCCGATGGCATTACTTGGGGTGTTGCATACAAGATCCCCGAACATAAGGTGGCCGAGACCCGTGCATACCTGGATCATCGGGAAAAGAACGGCTATGAAACACATTTTGTTGATGTCTACCAGCCAGGCAAGGACACCCCTGTGGTCGAAAAGGTAACATCTACTAAGCTAGGTCGAATTGTGATCTTTTTTCGTTTTGTCGTACAACAACAACAGCAACAACAACAAAAAAGAGGGTGTGTGGCCTTGTTGCACGGAGATCACCATGTGCTAATGCTGATCTGTGGAACTGATATTCTCTTATTTCGCAAAAATTATTGTGTGTATTTGTGTGCTTTGTACGCGTGTTGATTTAGGCAATAGTCTATATTGGCTCTACGACGAACTCGGAGTTTGCAGGCCCTGCGCCCTTGAGCGAGATTGCTAAACAGATCTTCAAGTCGCATGGTAACGTTGCACCGTCATCTACTGTTAACAAAAAAAAATAAGCACGCCGTTGTACAAATGTTGTGCGGCGTTGATCCTGGGGACAAGGAAACGGGGTGGCGAAGTTCCTCTATGTGTCTGTGAACCTTTGGGTATTGGGAGCTTTTATGTTTTTATTTTTTGTTCCCCCACATTGGGAACAGCACGAAAGGCAGGGTGGGGAACAAAAAAGCACAGAGCACCTTTCCAGGAGGGTCTGTATCAGCTTTATTACGTAGGACCTAGAAAGCTTCCCCCTTTCTCGCGACAGCGCGTTTTTGCTTTTTGCTACCCAAACATTTTAAGCGGAGTGAGCATCTATAGATCCCTTGAGCGCATTGTATGTGGTTTGCACCATCCGCCAACTACCCAACCACAACGCTCACATCAGCTCCTTACTTCACCCCCTTATTTTTTATTGGTTTTTTGATGCGCCGTGCTCCTTCCCTCTCTCTCTCTCCTCTTGTTAACTTTTTATCCTTTCTAACGATTCATTTCTTCTTCTTCTAAATATTAAGGCCCAAGCGGCGCCAACCGCGACTATCTTTTGAACCTTGCACATTCATTGCGAGTTGTAGCACCATCGAGTATGGATCATCACCTTTTCGAGCTAGAGCGAAGAGTAAAACATCATTTGCTGATGGAGTCGGCTGGTGGCTCACAGGAAGTGTACCAAGCTCTCATGGACAAGATCATTGTACAGTCGCATCCTGTCGAGACTGACATGTCATCACTTGGTTCTTCGCCCTCTCCTATGTCGACACCATCATCTACCACAACAAATATTTTCTCCTCGGAACGATCATCCGCGTCGTCATCCTCGACTGTTTCTCTGCAGTCTTGAGAAACAATAACAACAGCAACAACAACAAAACAATAACAATACACTGTTACAAACAAAAACACATAAGCCGATTATTGCTATGTAGAAAAAAAAAGTATAGTCAGGAAATAGAAGAGAAAGAAAAAAGAACAGCATGTTATTTAATCGATAAAACTCAATAGAACTTGTTCAACCTCCTCTTGTCGCTTTGTGATACATCAAAAAAAGAAGGATCTGTGATTTTTGGGATTTCTTTTTAATCCGTCTGTTGCATCAACTCTATGCATAAAAATACTTGTGCGTGCGTGTGGTTGGTTGTTGCCATTTTTCGAGAGATGTGTGGGTGAGGGTAGGGGGGTTGAGGAGGAGAAGGATCATTAAGAAAAAAGTCAAAAAGGAACCCATGGACTTCACATAAAATAGTTCTACATACCTGTTTATCCAAAACCTTACTCTGTTCATGCCGACAGAAGAATCATTCACTTAAAAACAAGTCCGGTGTTGGGAATAGGAACCAGATAAGGGCGGCGTCCGCAGGCTGTGCAATGGTATTTTATCGTTTAAACTATGACTTCCTGAGCCAAAAAATTACTCTAACAGACTGATTAGTATCTATAAAAACTAAAAAAAAAAAAAAATAATGGTACCACCATCACGTTACAAGAACGCCGCACAACACGCGCAACCAACGAGAAAAAAGAAAAGAACCTAGGCTGAGATGGCAATATATAAAAAATGAGTTTCGGAGAATTGGGAGTGGCAAAACACAAGGTATCATGCAGGAAAATGTTAGGAAGTTTGGGGTTAAGAGAAAGATGGATGAAAACAGGGACAGGGGTGTGGGAACTGCAGGAACTGGAAAAAAAGGTAAGGAGTGGCGAAAATGTGTGTGTGGTACGTACAGTGTACTTGAGTGTGGGAATAGTTTGGATCATGGATTTGCTTAGATCAGGGGAGGAAAAAAAAGGAAGAGGGGAAGGGATAAAATGGACAGATGGATAGAGAGGCGAGTCAAATGTCGCCATGCTATGAATGATTCATTCCATAAGAAAGAGCAGGCACACACACACACACACACACACACACAAATTTGTTTACAAAACGAGCAGTTCACGCGCGCGTGTTGGGTTTTTTTCTTCGTTCTTTTATCTCTGGACCGTTGTCATATTACTCTTCCATGTCTAGCTCTTTTATGATACTTCCATCGGACATTGTTATACTTTTTGTTGATGCTCCTCATGAGCTTCGGTCCACTATATTGGAGGGAAAAAGATGGACAAGTAAAAACGTGGTTGGATTTTAAGAACCGAGAGAGAGGAACTCTGAGTTCTATTCTTGGTAAAAGTGTTTGCGTGCGTTTGCTGTTGTGTAAACACGAGTCGTTGGGTATGAATAGTTCATTTGAGGCATAGTCTTCAGGTGGGATTATTATTGTTATTCTGTCCATTCCTGTGGAATCTTTTGTTGTTATGAGGGGGCTGATTATCGCTCCTATCCTTCCCTCCTCCTCCTCCCCCCTTTTCATCTCCTCGTGATACGATCAAAAAAGAAAAATACCGTTACAGTGGTGATAAAATAAAGTCAATCAGCAAAGATCTTTGGTTCATCGTTATCAGCGATGTGAGCGACAACGGATAAATGAACTGTTGACCTATCGCTGATAGTTAGAGAGCGATATACTTATGGATTAATCGTGTTGCTGTTGTCAACGTAGAAAAAAAAAGGAGCAGCCGAGTCAGGTTTTTTGAGAAAAAAGGGAAACAGAGGGGACATAAATTGACAGGTGCTTGGCTCTAACCATTCAATGAAAAAAGGAGGGCGGAGTAGAAAGGGCACAAGAAGCTGAACACAAAAGTCTTATGGTTGGATACACAAAATCGACAAGCCCAGTCTGGTTGCATTAGAAAAAAAATTGAGCTCAGGAGAGTTTGCATTTGCATTGGGTTTAAAAAAACTTTTGGCATAATGCGTCGAGGTAGTACGGACGTTTCTTTTTTGGTGCCTGTGGTGCAGGATGTGCGAGATTTTGTGTGTTGTGCGCCATTTGACAATATTGGATGTAATGTGCATGTGTGTAGCGCACGCCCTTTGAGTTGTAGTCAATCAGAGATATGTGAGCATACGCTTGGGGGGAGATGTGGGGAGGCTGGGTTTTGGTCCTTTCGAGTCTAAAGCGAACACAGTTGGTCGAGTTCACTTAGCCTGACCTAGTCGCGCAGAAGAACAGACGTGGGGCAAATGTTGTAGTGTAGGTAAATAGGAAGAGATATTGCGGAAAAAAAGGTGGTGGGGGGTGGGAGGAAGAACAAGACAACGAGAGGGAAGGGGAGATGGGCGGGAGTGAAAAAGGAAGGAGATGAGGGCAAAGGAGGGCCCAAAGGAAACATGGAAAATAGAGAGAGCACGGGAAAGAACAAAAAGGCGACGCGCGGAAATGATAGCTACTGGGACACGTTTTTTCCTTGACGGAATTCGTGTTGGTCATCGAAAATGAAATGGCTCTATATTACAGAAGTTGGAAGGAGATGTCAAAAAAATCATGAGTAACGACAGAAAAGTATACATGTTAGTTTCCCACCCCTCCTTCTCTCCCCCCTTTAGAACATATGAAGAATAACGACGGGGGGTTATAGAATGGGTGGTTGGATACAACACGCTCTTTGCATTTGCCACCAGCTGAGGTGATAAGGCGTCGAGGAAGGAGTTTTTTGGGTTGTGGAGTGTACTACCAGCGCACGGCGAAGATATGAATCCAACAAGGGAACACAAACTTCAAAGGGAAAGTGGTTGAACCTTGAGCAATTAACAGGCGGGCTTCCCTGGTGCATGTGAGGCGAAGATAGCGGACAGACCAATGCGACTCGGGAAACGTGCAAGGCAACGAGTGGGGCGAGGAAGTGGAGAGAGGGGAGGGGGAAAGAAGGAGGAAAACAAAGCATCCACGAAAACTAGGATAACACGAATGAATCTTCGGAAGGGGAGAGAAGTTGTAAAGAAATCAACAACAATATTCAAATCAACAACATTCACCACAAAATGAACAGAGCGAACGAGCCAAGAAGTAAATGGAAGGACGACCGAAAGTGTATAGTCAATGGTCTCACAAAACACTAAAGAGAGGGACAAGCAGGTTGGATGATGGGAAAAGCTATTTTACAGTTACAGTGATGGGGGGAAGACAAGAAATGGGCGTACGAGGAACGTATGACCCGAGCCAAAAACCAGGTCATTCCAGGGCTCGGGTAGATAGAGAGAGGCCAAGAGGCGAAGCTTTGCCGATTGTCACTGAGTGTAGACAAGTAGTGCAGCCCGTTTCTCTTCTTTTTTCCATCTCACGGTCTTTGAAGAAACGAGAGCACAAAAGAAAAAAAAATGGAACGGGCAATAGAAGAGGAACGCTGAGCAACCATACAACAATAAAGCTTTTTTATGCTTATTCACGCACCAACTCTGCCCCTAGCTCCAGCCAACAGGAATGAATCCGAGGAATTGGCTCCTTCTCTTCCTTTTGGTTCCTTTTTATTTTCTGCCAAGAGAGCGTTCACTTTTTCGCATGAGATACATTTGTGCGTATCAAATGATTTTATGTTATACTTTGGTTTCTTCACAAGGTCGTCGAGGTGTTTGGCATAGCATTTTTTTCAGGTTGGTCTTTGAGCATTAACAGTCGTGATCTAGCGGTTGAAGGTGACAAAATTGATTTATTAGGTTGATCCAGTGATGAGTCAGGCTCCGCAAGCGATTGGCCCCACCTTTTTTACTCTCCTTCCTACGCCGCTTCTTCAGAAGAATAAATGTAAAAAAGACATTTTCAAATGAGATGGTGACCCACAGAGTGTGAAGGAATAATAATAAATGTCACTCTGCAGGCCAATGTGCATGAACCAACAAGATGAGAGAGACACTCATCCACGAAACGCATGTTTTCAAGAAGATGGATGTGCCATCACTATCAGTAAGTGTTGGAACTGTCGAGCCGTCTGCCTTGTTGGGAGAGCAAGATGGTCGATGCCCAAAGGGAGAGCAGCAAAGAGCAGAGCCAGGTATGGAGGAGGAAGAACAGAGACGGATGGTTGCATTGGATGCCGAAGGAGGGAGGACAGGGCAACACAAGGTCAACGAGAGCACGATAGATTGATAGGCAAATGGACTGAATTGACTGGATTCAATTGGACTGAATGGAAAGTTGCACCAGCAACGCGCAAGAAAGCAAAATAAAAAAGCAAGCGAACAGAGAGGCCGCGCGCACAGCACCGAATTGAATCGACTCTTTTCGACCTTGTAGTTCCACACACACACATATACACAGAGCACTTACTCACTCGATACAGTTGTGAATGATATTCACACACACACGATGTAGTGGTGAATTGAGCGAGGCACACATAACATACACAAATAGGCACACTTCCCACCGAGAAAACAATAGGGTACAGGGCAAGGGCCAAGCAAAGAAAGTGAAAGTAACAAAGGGGGACGCAAAGGGCACACACATCACATACACACAACATTTTTATTTTTCTCTTCCATCCTCTCCTTTCCTCTTTCTTTCCTTTTCTTCCTCCCTTTTTCTTCTTGTCTTCGACCTGTCTCTCTCCTCTCTCTTTCTCTCTTCTCCCCTTTGTCACTCGTCCTTGACATTCTACCCATTCCTCTGTCATACTTGAGAACGTAGTGCCTTCCTTCGATTTCCCGTTCATTCGCTTTTCCCGCTTTTCCTCCTCCATTCTCGACAGTTGTCTGTCTGCGTCCACTTGTCTCAACAATTCTGCATTGGTGCGTGCCTTGCCTGTTTCATACATTTCCCTTCAACAGCATTACTGCTCTTTCCCCTCCACTTACTCGGAACACAAAAAATGTCTTTGCTGCCCTGGCCATAATAACCTGAGAATTGAATGACGAAGTTCACATCTGGACATGCCCCATGCGATTGAGGAAGGAGTGGGTAGCAGTGCTTAGCCAACAGACCTTTTTCTCCATGTCTCGGTCGTACTTTCATTCTTCCTTTTTGGCTCCCATTTCCCTTGTGCTCATCTACTCCCTGAGAGCGGAAGGAGTGCACACACACTCATACGTCGGTACACAAGCGCACACACACACACACAACACGCATTTTCTAAATCATGGGTTTAAGATTCGAGCGTTCGGCTACATGAAATCGTAAATGAAATGAATTACGACAGGAGACGAAGCGTATGGCAGGCCACTCGGTGTGGTAGTCAGCTCACCTTCTTTCTCGAGAAGGGAATCTTGTCCAACTCCTTTTTTTTCTCATAGCCCGCTCTCACCTCTTCTCCGCTCGACAGCTTTTTGTGATTGTGTGCGACAATCGTTGTCCTCGGATACCTCACGCTGGTATCACCCTCTTCACTCGTCCATCCCACAACCTTACCTTGCTTGCCCTTCTTTCTCCTTTGCCCCACTCTCCCTCCCTCCTGTTCCTTGCATTTTCCAGTGCTGTGTGTTTACGTTGTTTTTGACTTCGTGTATTTTCTGGGCTGTCTATCCATCTCCGTTGGTCCCTTTTCCCCTTTGGTCGACCACCGATTAACGTTTTTCTTCTTCTTTCTTTTCACTCTTCCCTCTTCCTCTCAGCCCTTCACACAAAACAACCTTTCCTATTTTCCCCTCTCACGACTTTCTCTTCTCTCGTTTGTTCTTTGTGTGAGTAGCTTCAGTTGGGTTATCCATCTCATTTGCTGGGCGCCTTCCTCTCGTCGATACTCGTTCTTCGTCGTCATCCTTTTTTTTTTTCTTGGGAGATTGAGAGTCTCTCTGTGTGCCCTGTTCATCCCTGCTTTGCCCGCTCACACCACACATATTTTTTTTCTTGTCCAACCACAGATTGTGCCCTGTGAACTCAACACAAACGACTACCAGTATCCAGTTAAACCGAGGCAAAGTAGCTCAGTCAAGGTTCTCCTACCTTCTTCCACACTTTTGCATATACACTTCTCACACTTATGACCACCACAGCAGTCCCTGCTCCACTGAACCCGATGACGGATCTTGGCGCCGCACGAGATAGATCCGTGTCCAACGCTTCTGCGAAGCAACAACCGCAGCAAGACTCTCGTTCTTCGGCGTCGGAGCCTAGGACCCTTTCGATGGACTACTCAAGCTCCGCTGCAGGCAACGGAGGCATCAACGGGCTAGGTGGTGGCAACCGCCACGACTCGTACTACGACCAGCAACAACAGCAACAACAAGACTACACAACCAATGGGTACAGCAACAGCAGCAATAGCACGGGTCATCCGTCTGCATCTGCCCCTTCCCCACCCTCGTCCTCTTCCTCGACTCTGGTCCCTTCACACTATTCCCATCCTCAAGGCAATGCCTCGGGATATTTGCCACCTCCTATTCAAACAACGCCCTTGGGCAACAACAACAACACAAATAACCACAATATCAATGGCCATCATCTCAGCAACAATAATGGCAGCACTTCTTCTTTGGCCGACGTTTATTCGAGCGGCGGACACCATGGCCATCCCCACGACTCGTTTGCTTCTCCAACATCGCCTTTGTCACCCGCCAACGGCCAGCATTATCACCCACAGCAGCAGCAGCAACAACAGCAACAACAACAGCAGCAACAGCAGTACTATGATTACGACCAAGGCCCTCAACAGCCCTCACAATACTCGTCGCATGCCTACCATACCTACCATGCATCATACCCCCAAGATCATCACCAACATCCCCTGTAAGTTGTTGTTTTATTTTCTTTTTTTCTTTTTTCATTGTATTGTTGGTTGGAAAGCAGTGGCTTCGAGAACGATGTCCCAGTACACCGTTCGTGTGTATGCTCTGCGGATACGAAAGATGTGGAGATTGAGTAAGATAGGGTCTGAGTTAAGAGGCAGAGTGGAGAAAGGAGATTGATATGGCGTATCGTTCTCCATTACGGTTCTAGTGGGGGAGAGGGGGGAGATGAGCCAATGCTCAGCATGTGAACTACTGATTGCTGCATGCCATGCTCCTTCCCTCAAGCCTGAACCACCCACCCACCCACCTACTACCACCATCCATCCATTCGTTTTCGAATTTCCCTTTCCCAATGAAATCCCATGTGAGTATAGCCCGCCCACACTACGGACCCGAGTAGCCAATGGCACACGGGGTGATGTGATAGCAGTCTTCTGTTTATTTTCTTTTTCTTCCCATTGGAGAATGGGAAAGAAATTCTGATCGAGCGAGACCTTCTCATATTCTACCTGAGCAATCCAGGCCGTAGTAGTAGGCTGTGTAATTTGTTCTCGACATATGGAGGGATAGATAGGAAGAAACAGAAAGGGAAGCAGGGAGGGTTGAGGATGGGGAGAAAGAAGGGGGAGGGAGGACAAGGCTGTCTGGGCAGGATGGTAGGACCAGAGAGACAGGAACAATACATTGCACTCACACAGTTGGGCACAAACAAGAACATTTTTGGAGCACCAAGGATGTGTGTTCACCACATTTCATAAAAAAAACCACCTCGACTGAAAAATCTGAAAGGCAAAGGAGAGGAATCATGGTCTCAAACGGGGAAGTATACACGAGTTCAGGGGCCAACGAAAGGGAGAAGTCTGAAAGAAAAGGCAGGGACCCACACCCATGTACAATGCACTCAAAGACAGACACAAAACAACAGAAACATATTCCCACATACACGCTATATCTCTGTTACGCGACAGTTGAGGGATAGTGTATGGAATGCTTTGCGCCTTGATAGAGCACTTTGTTACTCACCCAAAAAAACGCGGTATTAATTTTCGTGGGTATTAGGAGTCCTTCTGTCGAAGGAGGCCCGCACTTCCAGTACATGCAACAAGGTGGAAGCAACGGGTCAACTATGGGTGCTTCGACCATGGGCTCGAATGGTTTGTACTCGACCTCAGCATCTTCGTCGTCGTCTGCAAGGTAAATTTTATTTTCTTTATTTGTGCGAGTGTGTGTTTGTGTGTACATGTTTGCATTATGCAAATGCGATGGTGGCAGACTTGGAGATAGGGCTTACTATGTCTCACCTGACAGGCTTATAGCTGAGGTGGGGATAAAAGGCAAGGAGGAGAAAGAATGTAGCTGAAATCGCACCGACAGAGGAGGTTGGATAGACCTGAAAGCTTGGGCTAGGTCGACTGAGCAAGAGGGGAGAAAGTGGACCAGAACAGGCAAGCTTTCTATTGAAAAGAAAGCACAAGAGAGCTCCTCGAATTCCATTTCAATATCGAAACGTTCACCAAAACAAAAACAGAACGAAAGCGGGTTTAATGAGCTTGCAGAATGTGCGCAACACACAACACCCACATGCCTTTGCTGGTTGGTTGATTGGTTAGCTATTTATTGGCGTGCTTGGATAGGAGGATAGGACAGGACAGGATAAACCAAATTTTCGCTGTCTTTCCTCTTTACGCTATCTGTAATAAGGAGGGGAGTCAAGCAGTAATAGAAGTAGACACAGCAGAGACAACTCGCGCAACGACAGACGGCAGCAACAACAACAATAGCAACAACAGTAGACCAGTCATGACTAGCCAAGCTTGTTAACTCGCACCCACAGGACTCCCTCTAAACCTAGCCTCCACCCAATTGACCAATCACGTCGTGCTAACCAAAATTTATTTTCCCATCCGCAAAAACTCTTGTTCGTTGTGTCCAATCGTATCGATTCCGTCCATGCGACCCCGACCCGGACTTGCTACCTGCCCAACTCCATGATATTACTCCATTTTTTACAGACACAACAGCTACCCCTCCAACTCAAGCAACCATCACTCTTCCGCTTCATCGGGTACCATGTACAATGCCGGCTTCGACGACCTACAGGATAGTCCCGGCGGGCCGGGCCATCCCGCAGGGTCAATGCCTCTCGCCAGCCCAGTTGGCTCGTATGTCGGCCATCGAGATTCTATCCCTGGCTTTGGCTACTCAACTTCGGCGCCTTCGCCCTCGACTATTGTTCGTCCAAAACGCCGTTCTGACGTCTATGCCTCGCATGAGAGCCCTTATTTTTATCCAGCTCAACAACACTACAACCTGTACAGCATGGACAGGGGTGTAAGGTAAAAGAGCCCTCCTCTTCCCACTCTTTTCCATCCATTCTCTAGTGTCACGCATACACATTCCCTCTCTTTCTTTCTTTCTTCCTTTCATATCGGTGTATGTACGGTATCTGCACGCAGTATATTCTCGTCTTCACGAGGACATGCTTTGCCCTCTCATCTTCGACAGAGTAATCCTCAAAGAAGTATATTAGAGACAACGTTGGTGATACACGCTCACGTGAAGTAGTCTGTATTACTGCTCAGTCAGCCAACTGTCTGGGCTGGAGGCTCTTTTCAACTTTCCCAGGAGTACTTTGATTTGCAGCAACATTTTTGTGTGCTACCATCCAACTTTCTTTGGCCAATGTCCCAACGAGGGATGCCACACGAGAATGAAAACGACGTACTAATGCAAGTACATTGGCTTTTTTTATATACTCTTTTTAGCTACAACGTCAAGATTACTGCCAAGATCGACCGTGGATTCTTTTTGGCTGCGAATGACTGGACATGCTATCGTCGCAACTATTTCCAGCTTAGTGCATCGTTCTCTATAATTGGTTTGGATACTTCGATACATTCGGAGGTACCTTGTCTGCTTGAGCGGGGTGGAGAACTGATTACTGTTACTCAGTTTTTGATCTGCATCGGCGCTCGTATTCAGAACGGCGAGAAGGTGATTGAGCTTGTCCAGCATACCCCGAAGCGTGATAAGGGCCCACAGATGACCCCTCGACCGTCGCCCGTGCGTGCGGGTGGTGACTTGAACCATAACCCCGAGGAGGCCAATCCGACAGTGGTGACTTTTGAGCGTGTTCAGTTCAAGACAGCTACTGCCAACAACGGCAAGCGAAGAGCTGCACAGCAGTACTACCAGGTGCATGTCGATCTGTATGCAGAGACGGATCGAGGCGAGCTGATCATGGTGGCCACCTCCAACTCGGCGCCACTAGTTGTCCGTGGCCGATCACCGGGTCACTATGCCGATAATGACGAGCAGATGATGCAGGCGTCGATGGGCGCCGATTTTGACAGGGGCTACTACGACCGAAACAACAGCGTAAGCAGCAGCAACGGCGATTACTCGTACTATCCACCTTACCCTTATGGTTCATATCCATATCAGTCGCTTGGCTCGGCATCGCATCTGGCTCAACAGGGTGCACCACATGACAGTGGCTACTATGACCGCGTTGGACCTAACGGCGGACCTGGCCCTGAGTCGTACCCGACCAGCCCCTTGTCGCCTGTCAGTCCGCAAGGCCATCCTGATCAGCACAGCCAGCAAGGTGGTGCGTATCCCAACTACATCACCCCGCCACAGGTTTCGCATGGCTCGTCACCCGAGGCAGTATCGCCAGACATGTACAGCCCAGCAGGATTTGTGTCGGGAACCACGACCGACCAAAGCCCTCCTTCGTCCTCGGCATCTAGCATGCACCGAGTTGCGACCTTCCATACCCATCCGTACCAGCAGTCATCATTACAACAATACCCAGGCGCGCTCGGCCACGATCATCAGCCATCACAACAACAGCAGCAGGTACAACAACAAGCACAACAACAAGCACAGCAACAGGCCCTTTCTTCGGACGGATACGACTATGCTGGAAGCCAGTATGGTGGCAGTGAACAAGGGTTCGACGACGAGGGTCACGAAGTGCAGATGGCTGGCTTGCGGATCCACTCGCCTGTCAATTCGCCGCCGGGCACGCCTGCAGCACCACGCCGGCAATCGTTTAGTGTAGCCAACAAGAAGGGCGACCGGCTGTCATCAATGGCTGGTCCACAGGGTGTGCGCAAGCCTCGATCAATCACTGTGTCGGCAGGAGTGATTCCGGCGGGAGTGGCGAAGCGGTCTTCAAGCAAAACACGGGTGACATCCACTGTTGTCCATAAGGGCGTGCTGCCACAAGCCGTGAAGGAAGAGTTGGGCAAGAGCAATAGCACTAATAGCTTTTCGTCGCTCGGGAAGGAACGTAGCATTCCCGAATCGCCGATGGAGGAACACCATCAACCAATCTAGTCTTCTTTTCATGTTCTTTTGCTTTGATTTTTTCATCCTTCGCACGCACCGTTTGGCACAACAAACATGCCTACTGCTTTTTTCTTTCTTTCTTTCTTTCTTTCTTTTATCCTGTGTTAACTCATATACCATGCAACCCTCTACCTTAAACTTGCTTTTGTTTTCCATGTTATTGCGTCCCTACCCTTCCTTCTTGTTCTCTTTTTATTTTCACAAAAACAAAAACTGTGATGAAGCACTCAGTCTTACCCCCCTCTACCACATATAAGTACAGAAAACGAGGAAGTAAAATATTATTTCATGTTGTGGTGATTTCACTTTGTCCTCTGGTGTAGCAAAAGTGTGTATCAAATATGTGATGTATCCTTCTGGATCGGCCAAAAAGAACAAGCCTGTTGTCCAACCACCTCTTAAAGCATTTGTTTGAGCAAATGTATGCATCAGAGTAGCATCCACTTTGTTCCTCCCGTTGTTCGCGCCTGGGAGAAGGGGGGTCAAAGCGCTTTTTTGAGTTCACCCAAGGGACTGGCAGTGCACACACTCACGCAGACTGATGAGTAGGCCATGTCCCTCCTTTGATCTCCTTCATGTACGCGCCCAAAGCGTGTGTTATGATCACAGAGCTTTCCTTGGATCGCTGACAGGATCTTGGTACTCGAATCAATTGGGATCACTGTCTATTCTGTCACCCATTGTTCGCTCCTTTTGCTGTTATCATGGTTGACATCTCTTCCTTCCTTTCGTCAACGACACTACACGCAAATTCCCACAGATAAGGTCACTTAACAGACGCATAAGTACCACCTATTGCCCCACACCTCTTTCATCTTCACTCTTATCATATTGACACCAAAAGCGTTTCCAGAGCCTTGCCCGAGAGGAGAATCTTGATGATACTGTTTATACGGGCCCTATCACTTCCTTCCTGGCTAAGAGTCCCCTCTCCCCAGCGACAGGAGCATGTTCACGGCGAGCATTTAAGCTGCGAATGGGACATTAGTTTTTTTTTTTTCATCTGTTCCCAAATATCATACTTTTCTTTACACATCAACCAAAAAATATAAAAAATGATAAATTTTATATATTTACAGAACAAATGAAAAAGAAAAGGTCTTTTTTTTCTCTAAACACCATATTGCTCGCGGTAGGCGCGCATGGCCTTGAGATGCTCAGCATAGGCATCACCCTTCTCCTCAAGGAACTCCATGATATCGCGCATGGTGACGATCGACTTGACGGGCACGCCAAAATCACGTTCGACCTCCTGGATGGCCGACAGATCGCCGTTCTTGCCAGTCTCCTGTCGATCGACAGCGACCAGGACGCCGGCCAGCTGGGCCTTGCAGCCCTCGATGATGGCGACCGACTCACGGATGGCCGTGCCGGCCGTGATGACGTCGTCAATGACCAGCACGCGACCCTCGAGGGGAGAACCGACGATCGTGCCACCTTCGCCGTGATCCTTCTTCTCCTTGCGGTTGAAGCAATAGGGGACATCCTTGGGTGGGTGGTCACCGACACCGTTGGCGAGGGCCACGACGGTCGTGCAGGCGAGGGGGATGCCCTTGTAGGCGGGGCCAAAGATGATGTCGTGCTCAATGTGGCTGTCGTGCACGGCCGCGGCGTAGAACTGACCAATCTTGGCAAGGGCTGCGCCAGTGTTGAACAGGCCGGCGTTCAAAAAGTAGGGCGAGATACGGCCAGACTTTAAGGTGAAGGTGCCGAAGCGCAACACTTCATTCTGGATGCAAAACTCGATGAACTCGCGCTGGTACTGCTTGATGGGCATGGCTGTGTGTGTTTTTTTTATAAGCTTATTGCTTTTAGTCGTAAAAAAACAAGAACAAGAAAAGGAATGAAAGGAAGACTCAACGAGGAACTGATGACAACAATGACAACGACCAAGCAGGTGCAATCAGAAGGGACTGGAGGTGGAGGTACATTTCGAAAAGGAGAAAAAGAGAAAAAGAACCGCGCACTGGCAGAAGTGTAGAGGCCTTTTCAATGCGGGGGAAAATTATGGAGGGCAGCCCTATTCACAGCAGTTTAAATTTTTGCATAACAAAAAGCCACATTTCAGCTCAGGCATATTTTTCTAACCAGACTGACTGACCAGATAGGACTGAGAGATGTTGAAAGGCCGCCTTTTTTTTTCCCCGCTTCCAATTATCCCCACTCAACAACCTCTTTTTACACCCGATAAAGTCACTACTATCATGTTATTTTTTTGGGTCTGTCGTGTGGTGTGCTTTACAAAAAAAGTGCTTTCAATACAAATAATGATTTAATGATGGGTTAGGGATATGAACGACTAGATTGCAAAGAAAAGGACTACCTACAGAGAAAGGGGGAGAGAGAGAGAATACAACTTTCTTCCACTTGAATTTTTTTCTTAGTGGTGGAAGAGACGGAGAGTGGTGTGAGAGATGGTCATGCCAAGAGCATCGGCAGCCTCAATGACCTGCTTATCGCAGACAGAGCCCGAGGGGGCAGCAATGTGCTGAACACCAGACTGACGAGCACGGAAGACATTGTCCGTGAAGGGGAAGAAGGCATCCGAGGACAGAGCGACATCGGTCAACAGCTTCATGTGCTCCTTGCGCTCCTCGGCCGTCAGAGGCTCGGGGACGGTGTTGAAGGCCGACTCCCAGGCAGCACGCTCTTCACCCTCGCCAATCTTGTCAAGGACATACAGATCGATGGCGTTGGACTTGTCAGCACGCTTGGTCTCCTTCTTCCAGTCAAAGGCCAAGACCTTGGGGTGGTGGCGCAACCACCAGTTGTCGGCCTTGTCGCCGGCAAGACGAGTGCAGTGGATACGGGACTGTTGACCGGCGCCGAGGCCGATGACCATGCCGTTCTTGGCATAGCAGACCGAGTTGGACTGGGTATACTTGAGGGCGATGGTGGCGACAATCAGGTCGCGGATGGCGCTCTCGGGCAAGTTCTTGTTCTTGGTGACCAGGTTCTGGAACAGCGAGGCATCGATCTTGGCGTCGTTGCGCTTCTGCTGCAGGGTGAGGCCGTAGACGGTGCGAGACTCAATCTCGCTGGGCTCGTAGTTGGGATCCATCTGCAGGACGCAGTACTTGCCATCCTTCTTCTTACGCAAGACCTCAAGCGCGTCGGCATCATAGCCAGGTGCAATAATACCATCCGAAACCTCACGCGAAATGATCTTGGCTGTAGCAAGATCCACAGTCGTGGAAATGGCAATCCAGTCGCCAAACGACGACATGCGGTCAGCACCGCGGGCACGTGCGTAGGCGGTAGCCACAGGGGTCAGGGGCAGCTTGAGGTCATCGACCTGGTACACCTTCTTCTCCACATCCGACAATGGCACACCGACGGCGGCACCAGCTGGCGACACGTGCTTGAACGAGGCAGCTGCAGGGAGACCAAGGGCCTGTGTCAGCTCCTTGACCAGAGGCCAGGCGTTCAAGGCATCCAGCAAGTTGATGTAACCGGGAGATCCAGAGAGGACTAGTAGTAGTAGATTATTATTTTGGTTTTCCCAAGCACAAGACGAAATAAACAAGGTTAGCATGGATTGTCGGAGTCCTTTGTCTGTTTCGACATTCCGAATGTTCAAGAATATAAAACAAAAAGAGTCAGAGATAAAATGCATGTCCCTGCTTGCTTACCCTTGATGGGAAGATCGCCCTGCTTGACAAAGACCTGAGCAGGCTTCTGATGAGGGTTAGCACCGTAGCGGAGGGTGAGCTGCTGAGTGCCAGCGGCGTACTGCTGGCGCAGGTAGTTGGAAATGGCCTCGTCGTACTCCGAGGTCTGGTTGAAGGCCTTGAGAGCCAGCAGCTGACGGGTCTCGTCTGTCACCTTGTTGTGCTGCTTGAGCTCGCTAACCACCTTGGCATAGTCCTTAGGATCCGACAGGATGCTGACACGGACGTGGTTCTTGGCAGCAGCACGAAGCAGGGTCACGCCACCTATTGTATTATTGTCATCGAACAGTGAAGGGAGGGGTGGTGAGTTGGTTAGGAACACACTGCCTGATAGGAAATTCCTCCTCTCCTCTCTCTGTGATCGTGATGAGACTGTCTCTTTTTTTTTTTTCTTCCTCTCCTTCGTCCACCTTCTGAGGGAAAGGAGGTCACAGATCTTGTTTTTCAAATCGACTCCCACGCTCTCACTTTCGTGTATTGCAACACGAACAGATCCATATTGACAACGAGATATGACCAACATACCGATATCAATCTCCTCAATAGCCTCGGGGATGGTGACGTTGGGGCGAGCAACAGTCTCCTTGAAGGGATACAGGTTGCAAGCAACAATATCGACCTTCTCAATTGCCTGGGCAGCCAAGTCGGCCTCATCCGAGGGGATATCACGGGCCAGGATACCACCGTGAACGGCAGGGTGCAGCGTCTTGACACGGCCACCCAGGATCTCAGGAGCCTTGGTGATCGCCGAAACGTCCCTGAAAACGACAGCGTCCATACACAAAAAGACAACCAAAAAAAGTTGGATAGAGTATCAGTCCTCTGCTGTTGATCACTTTTATGCCGTGTCCCACTCCTTGCCATCAATTGTAACAGCTTTGTGAAGCTGGCTTCCTTACTCGACAGGGAGACCGGCGTTCTGAATGGCCTTGGAGGTACCACCCGAGGCGAGGATACGGAAGTCCAAAGCGACGAGCTCCTTGGCGAGGTCGATCAGACCAGTCTTGTCATAGACAGAGAGGATAGCTAATATCATTAAAGTGTTTAGAGTCAATGGGCAGTATTGAAGGTTAGCACCTGTTGTCAGCACTTTTTTTTCTCTCTCCACCCGTGAGACCCCGAGACACCTTTGTCTCTGGCGAACGCGTTTAAGAGATAGAAAGAAAAGTATAATGGAGATGGGAACAAGCATATGGCGGCATGCTCATGGTCTATGGGTAGATACTTGCCAATGCGCTTGGTCATGGCTAGGCTGATAGAAGAAGATGAGAAGGGAGGGGACGGATGAGGAGTTGGACAGGAGGTGAAGAACAAGAAAAAAAAAAGAAGAGAAAAAAACAAAACACAATTAACATTCGAGCGATAGCCACTGATGTGAAAAAGAGAAAGCAAAGTCACGTCCAAAAGAGGAAATCGCTTCGTGCGGGGAAGAGGGTACCTTGAAAGATAAGACTTTGGGGAAGGCGACATCATCAAAAAAACAAGCTGCCGCCGAGAGCACCGTGTTTCGACAAAAGATAATGGCCGGAGGCACCAACACCTCTTTTACCCCGCCTTTCCCTTTCCCTTGACTCATGCAACGGTTTTCCAAGTCCGTCCACGAGTTTTTGTCTGAAATACCCACACTCTTTCCCCCCAAATCATGCATATTGGCCCTCTCGGTTTGACCTCTTGCCTTTGTTGGACAAATTTTCAAAGTCCTCTCCTCCCTCAGAGACTTTGGTTCGTTCTCAGCTTCCATTGCATCTATGATACAAAAATATTTGTGGATTTCGTTGGAACGATCGGCGAAGAAGGCCTAGCCGCCTGTTACCCTAGTTTTCGAAATAGGTAGCACAATCACGATCTGGTGAAATTCGCCTGTGGGAATGATACTTTTTTTTTCTGTCGAACCTTCCCTTGGCCCACCTGCCGAAGGCGATGCGTTTCTCCAGGTAAAGTGAAAACCTGCCTTTCAAGGTATCATGCAATCCTAACGACATCAAGTGTTTTCCTAAATGAATACTCGAAATTTTTCTTCTCTCCTCTTCTTTCTCTTCCTCTTCTTCATTGTCACTATTGATACAGCTACTTTGAAAGTACGAATTTCTGTCTTTTATGCTTTTAAACGAGCAAACTGGTTGATCATTCGTCATGATTGCCGTCGATTACCAGCCCGTCCTCCAGCTTGATGATGAGATCCGACACCGATCACATTCACACCGCCAAGGAAAACATAACTTAGCAACAGAAACAAGTACAAGGCTTGCAGGGCTCGGAACCCCAAGCTCTGGACCCACTTGGCCTCTTCGCGCTCGATCTGCATCCACTCCCATGCGCCATCCTTTTCCGAAAAAAAGTCACACTGCATGACCGTGAAAGCCTTCAACTGCGGCAATGTGGTCAGTACGGCATCAATCGTTGACCGCCGGACTCCAAACTGCTCAAGAATTTCGTCTGAATCTACGGCGTGAAACCGAAAGGTAGCAGCATGTTCGCGCCCATGAAATGGCTGATTATGTTGGTGCGGAGGATGAGGATGGTGATGGTGAGGCAAGGCAGATGCTCCGGCTGTATGGGACTGATGCTGTTGATAATTGGGGGCTTGACCGATGTATGGCTGCTGGTTTAGCCCACCACCAACTTCAAAGTAACTGTCGAACACGCTAGTCCACAATGCGTTATCACCGTGGGTCACCCATTGGTCCGTTGTCGTCTCGCCTAACCAATCGCTAACTTTGCGTTGATTCTTTGACGTTGTTTGCTTTGCTGCCGAGTCTATGTGAAGAGGTATTAAAAAAGATATTAAAAACTAAACATTCCAAGAGAGCAATCTCAATGCAACACTTCTCGATACATGTTCTTTCTTTCTCTCTTACCTGCAGAAGCTCTTGTACCATGACGTCCCATAGATCCGAAGCCACCATGATGGTGGTGGTCTACAGTGACTGACTTGTTAAAATGTAGCGCCTCGAGACGAACTCCCAACGGCATCACGACATCCTGCAAAAAGGGTTCACTCAAATGCTGTGTCTCGAGCACAAGGAACCGCAATGTCTTGCTAACGCCCTTGATAATCTCTTCAACGCCCCTTCGTGTCAGCTTCACCGTGCCAAGTTCAAGACGTTCCAACGGCGCAATAATCTTTTTTGGCGTCGGCTTGAATGGAAGGTGCCGCTCTCCTCCAGCAGAGTTGGGCTGGATGTGATTAGATGCTGCCAAATTTCCGCCAAGATGGCTATAATTGATTGTAGCTGTATTCGACAACGCCTGCTGCGTTGTCGACGATGGGATGTTGACTGCATTGCTCAGCGCCGACAGAGCAGCTGTGAGACCACCCATTGAGGATAGTGAACCAGGTGTTGCCAATGGGGGGCCTAATGTCGACGTCGACGAGGTAGGGAATCCATCGTCTAGCTCAATGCCGAGACCTTCGAGCAAGTCGCGGTCGCGTGCTAAAGACCGGCACATGCCCAGGACACGTAGCTTGGGACACCTTGTCAGCAATGTTGCTAGTGTACTTCCTCCAACATCCACGCAACTCATCACTCGAAAGACTTCTAGTGAGTGACCTGCAACATCGACCAGTTTCTCAACTGCACTATCAGTGACCGACCCAGGGCCCAAAAACACTTGGCTCAGGCGGCACGGTTGGAGACGAGGAATAGCTGCTGGAATTTTGGTAGCATAGGTGGGCGCCGTACTCTTACCGCTCTGATTTGACACCAGTGGTGGAAGAGAGGCTAAGTTACCGGCTACACGTTGACCTGAAGAGTGTTCGCTTGAACTTGTTGGGGGTCTCATACTCTTGAGGAGCGCACTTAGCAGCCGGTTGTCAACAAACCCGCCTTGGAGTCGCAGATAGCGAAGGTTAGTGAATCCAGTGCTAAAGAGTCGCTCTAGCTCTAGCGTCTTCTCTAGCCCTGCTGCTCGCATCTTTTCGTTAGCGTGCAAATCTAGAGCCTGTATTTGATTAGGGCACCAACGATTAATACACTCTAAAACATCGACGAGGTGCTGAGCTGAGGCTTGAGGGTGCGCAAAATTGAGGACTAGACGCCGAACATAGCGGCGGTATGGCCATCGAGACTTGTTGCGGAGACGACTCCGACGTGCTGATAGCAGTGGGACAGAAGGTTGGTCAGATGATGCTTCAACAATAGTCTTGTGCTGCAGACGCTCTTTGCCCTTGGCATTATTCGTTGAAGAGGACAGGGGTGTGATGGAGTCACTGAGCACAGAGTGTTTGAAGTCACCCAAGTGTGGTTGTGACGAAATTTCGCTGGGGTTTTCAGCCTCAGGGGACGGTGGATTAAGTGGCCGAGTGGCACGGGAAGAATCTCCCAAATTGTTCGCCGTTGCAGCAGAGATAGAAGCGGAAGCAGAGGCAGATACAAAGGCGGGGTCCAAACAAACAGTGGATGGAGCAACCCCTTGCTGGTTATAACCCAATGATACCGCCCTTTGTTTCATCGTGTTGTTGTTTTGATGGCTGGAGAGAGTGCTTGTTGGACAAGAGGAAGTTCCACAAGCGTCGAAAAATCCCATAGTACATTCTACTGCAGCAACAGACATCGTCCCCGTAGCATCGTCTCCTGTCTCCTTGTACACCAATGCCCCTTTCGGAGTGCTCTGGTCATGGAGCACCTCGCCTCGCTCCCCGGTGGCCGTGGAGTTTATGACTGATAGTGTTGTTGTTGGCATTGTTGTCAAGGTGCCCGCAGGTACAGTATCAGTACTGTCGGGTATGCTGCTCAACGATGCCAAAGGTGGCAATGTCATTGTTGTCTCTGTCGAGGGGGCGGGAAGAAGAGTAGCGGGAAGAGAGGACTTTTGGAGGGCAGCGCAAGGGCCGCCAATGTTGTGCTGCCCGAGCTCACCCTCCCAACGGTCGAGGTCTTCAGACTGTATCTGCTGTTGTTGCCCATTTGTACTTGCATTTTGGTATATTGAGCCCTCAGCCAGAAAATCCCCACCACACCCCTCCTCCTCGTCCGTCGAGCTGTCATCTTTGTCGAGCGTTCTCAATAAAGCCTCCATCTGGACCGGGTCATGTCCATGAAAGACGAGATTCTGCCAAAGAGAGCAGACAGCTGCATCCGCAAATCGCTTGCTCACTAATAGGAGATTAACCGGTCCCGAAAGGAGAATCTCATCCTCTGAATCTGACCCCGACCAATCTGATGCGTAGTCATCCTCGCATTCATCGCCGCTGTACTGATTGTCATGGTCGCTATTGATATCGCAGTCGTCAAAAATACTGTTGAGATTGCCATGGGGCTCGCACATATCAACTCTGCCAGAATTTATATCACGGAGGTGATACAGGGCGCCCTCATGCATGCTGACATGAGCTCCTGAAGTACTCGATGCAATCGTCCTTGAACATGTGGAAGCACGGCTGTCCTGAGCCGGACTATCGTGCAATTGCTGCTGTGAAGTGGAGGAAAAGGAGGTGGTAGTGGTGATGGATGGAGATGTAGGTGCAAGGCGTGTGTGAGCTGACCCATGAGGTGAGCGAATAGTGGTTGTCTCGTTGTGAGGTCGACGACGTCGGCTTTGTTGTTGTGAATTCAAGTGCTGAGATCGCCGTAAAGACTGTCGTGAGACTGATGAGCTAGTGCCATAACTGTGGACACTCCGCTGCTGTGCTGAGAGCGATCTCAAAGGCCTGGACCTCCACGTTGGACTATGGTGTTGCTGATACTGCCCTGGAGGTTGCTGTTCATTAAGGAGCTTGCCTCTCTTCCACCATGAGGTCCACCAAGCCCACCCTTGGCTCGTGAGTTGAAGCCTCTCCAGGAACGCTAGAAACTCCTGAAACCGAGCCTGATTTGATGACGACCATGGGGAGAGAAAGTTTCTTTGGCGTAGCCTTTGCGCGTAAGGTTGACTTCGTTGAAATTGGAATTGAACGTTGGAAGAGGATCTGAGCGTGCCATTCCTGTTGCTGCCATTGCGATTGCTGGCATCACTAAAGAACCACGATAGCAGTAAGCCAAAGGGATTTCGTTTTGGTGGTGGTGGTGGAAAAGACTGGGTCGGATTCAGGGCATTGTACGCTCGCTGCCAATGGAGCTGTCTCCGCCGTTGTCGACGCTGGCGACGTAGTTCATGTATCCGACGCTCCTCATTGTCGACATATAAAATACTGTCGGTACCACCGAGTGACGAAGATGAGCAGATAGTTGTTGATGTAGGAGGTGAGGAGGATGAAGATGATCGTGCTAGTAGAGTTGAGGATTGTGGAGGAAGAAGAGCAAGTTTGCGGCCATGGTCATTACTGACTTTTGGCGAGGGTGGTGTTGTCGTGATAGAAGCAACCGAATCTATAGTTGTAGTAGTAGATATGGTGGAGGCGGTCGCAGTAGCAGGAATGCCGGTAGCAATGTCTATCGTGGCTGTTGTGGGCGACAGTGAACGTTTAGAGAGACGCTCTGCATACCGCAGACGGTGCCTCAGTGTGACTTGACGAGCCTGTTGTTGGGCAAGTAAGTGGCACTGGCTACAGTAGGAGCATTCGTGGCAGAAGCCAACGAGGTTATGACTCGCCCGGGAAGGGCATGACCAAAGTAAAAAGGAAAGGTCTTCACAGCAATAAGCCAAGATCTGTTGCAGAATCTCATCAGGTAGGTCAAAGAGATGCCGTGGCCGATGAGTGACAGACAGGCGTAGCTTGCGAATGATGTGCATGGGTGGATGTGGAAGTGGGACAATGTCACAAAGTGAGAAGGGCAGAGACACAGACAGCGGAAAAGATGTAGTGGAGAAAAGAGCTGAGAGAATGAGGGAATGAGAACGAAAGAGAAGTAGTCTGAGAATGAGAGGAGGAAATGGAAGGAAAAGTGCAAGAGCTCACACATACAAGAATTGAGAAAAAGACAGCCTCGTGGAAAGTGTAGGTGAAAGAGAGCGAAAAGAAAATAAGAAAAAAGAGAGAAAGCTCAAGAGGCCTTTGTGGTGCACCATGTGTCATGGAATGCCTACAACAGCAATAGAGTTCCATGCGATCAGCAGACTTGCCCTGTGGATGACCAACTGACCAATTGATTCTGAGGCAATGTCTAGAAGCATTGCACCATTGGTACTCGCAATGCAACAACAATAACAATAAGTTCTCACCTGTTCTGGCCGAGCTGATTCGAGTGCCACGACACTTTGATCCCGCAAGCCAGCTTGACTATGTTCCTGCTATGTCTTTCTTTTCTTTTTGGGTGAGACAGTACAAAAAGGGAAAAGGGAAAAGGAAAGAGAGGAATAGGGGGGGAAGGGAGGAAGGAGAGAAAGACAATGAGAAGAGAACAACAAACGGATGGAAAAGAAGACAGAGAGAGAGAGGAACGCATGGACGCACTGGACGCATTGGCAAGGGGTGAGGAGAAGGATCCTTCTATGGATGCATCATGATGCAGCTGCATTTACATCGTTTATAGCCACTCACCGATAACACGCGTCCCACCACGACGCGTCCACCACGTACTCCGCTCATAGTAACTGAAATTTGGGTTCCTACCACAAATGACTCTTACTGTCCACACCCTCATTTAATACAGGGGTAAGGAGCCATAACATAAACTCTGAAATTGACTCTTTAGCATGTCCCAATGCTGTATGGACGGAAGCTAGGACATCCCCTTCGTCTATTTGCACCTTAGCAATTATTACACTATACCATCTTGAGACCAACAAGGTACTCCATGAATCAAACTGAAGGCGCCCATTTCTGCTTTAAATTCCTTACAACCATCACCCTCTACCTTCTAACTTTGTATAGTCGATCAGACTCTTCTCCGCCTCATTCGAGATTCTGTAGCCATGAGGGAACAGAGACAGCTCCCGATGCACAATTTATAAAGAAATGACCATTCATTTTTTAAGATATAGACGGATCATTGATACTGAATGATAATGGTATAAATCTGTCCTTTCGATACTTCCCACCGAACCAAAGATTCGTCGTGCTGAAACTCCACCGGCTTTGTTCCTTGCAATACTTGGATTTGTGCTCCTTCCGATCCGATAGTACCAATCTTGACTACCATTGGCCCCGTCTTGCTGATAGCCTCTAGCGACACCTGGGTGACCCGCCCCTGAGCCCACTGCACCCCTACTTTGTGGCCTTCACGTGTTCTAAATCCATCAATAACCCCTTGCTCCATCCAGCGCGTTGGCAAGCCCTGGGGTGATGGGAACACGTGCAGTTCACCTGGCTTGAGACTTGTCACCAGCACCTCTAGCAAAGCTGCGCCATATCCAAGCAAACCTGCCAAGTCGCGCGACAACGAGGACGACGAAGGAAGCAAGTTGAGCTCATCCTTCTTCAAGTTGTGCCTCTTGAACGTTTGCAGTGCCCCAAGAGCCTTGCTTGTCTCGCCAAGTCGTGCCCAGACTGCTGCTCGCCAGATCTTGGGCCATCCAAGGTCACCAAACTCCACGCCATCGCCTCTCCGCTGTAGGCTCTTTTTCGCCGCCTCCACTAGTTGATGTGTATAGTCTTCGTCCACTTGCTGAAACAACTGGCTGCCTGGATAGGCGGCGTAGAGGTGACCGAGGTGTCGACGCCGCTCCGTGCGGTCCTCAAGCCCAGCAATAGTGTACTCTTGCAGCAAGCCATCTGAAATGGCCAATCCTGACCCAAGGCGAGCATAGCTATCTGTCAGGTTTTGAACAAACACCTTGTCTCGTTCTCCAACGATGGCGATAGCCTCAAGCGTGGCGTTGAAGAGCTGCCAGATCAATTGCTGGTCAAATGCTGACCCTTCCGCGAATGGATCCTGTTCTGGGTAATACGAAGGCGAGCTCACCAAGAATTCCTCAGTGCCACTGTGATGGGATGGCACAAGCGTATCTACCCAAAACTGTGCAGCCTCCTTGAGCCACTTGTATGCGTGATCGCGCAAAAAGTAGTAGTCTTGCGAATATAGGTATCGATCCCAAGCATGCTGGCATAACCACGCTGCAGCTCCAGGAAAGTAGAAGGAGCCGGGAACCTTTGTTGGTCCAGTATGCGCCCAGATGTTGCTGTACGCATGAGTGATCCAACCACGTGCGTTATGATGTAGCATCGCTGTAGCCTGTCCACGACTGAAGAGCAACTTCTCAATGTAATCCATTAACGGCGTCACGGTTTCACCAAGGCCAGTGTTCTCGGCCAGCCAGTAGCTCATTTGTAGATTGATGTTCAGGCGGTAGTAGTCCCTATATCGTTTAAAAAGAGGAGAGTGGCGACTACTGATTCAGTATCTCTCAGACAAGCATGAAAACAAGAGAGGAGTGCGAAGAGAGGAAGCATCTTGTCTTACCCAATATCATCTTCATCTTTGAGGGTGTCATCCTCCCATGCTATCCTTGAGCTAATTGGTAACGAGCCCGGCCGCGAAGAGATGATCAAGAGGTACCGCGCATACTGAAGTAGCAGTAATTCAAAATATGCCTCTTGTTCAAATGTTTCTCCTTCCTCGAAAGCCTTAGTGGCAAGTTTAACAAGCTGATCTGTGGGCACTGTGCTGACAGGCTGGTTGAAGTCAATATAGAACCCACTATAGAGAGCCTCAAAGTCTTGGGTGTGCTTCGCAAGCTGATCTGGGTACCATTGGCTCGTCGCTTTATCAAGAATACTTGAGAGACGACTGTGTGGGTCCTGATCCTGGAATTCAGGATATCCTGTAACGCTCCAGCCAGTACCCATAGTATAATACAATGTCACAGAATCGAAGCCTAGTGCAACGATCCTGTTCTTGTCAGACAGGGTTACTCCAGTGCCACCTTCAGTCTTGAGCGCTACCTGAGCCTCGATTGTCATGTTGTTAGACGGAATTTGGGAGCGGAAGGTGAGGCGGTTGTGGATGTTAGTGTACTCTGCTTCATATGTCGTGTCAAACCGAACGCTAATGTCAACCTTCTTGGGTTCGCTTGCTCGGATCCTCATAACGCATAGAGACTCTGGGTAGCTGCAAAAGTGCTCCCTAAGCAAATGAACACCAAAAGAGAACTATTTCAGCAACAGACACTCCTCATCCTTCCGTTGAAACTATCTCCAAAAGGGCTCTGACAACTATTGTGAGTACCTTGTGTACGTAACATCGCCGGCAGAGAAGGTCACGTTGACAAGGCCTCGACTGAGATCCAGCTCTCGCCGATAGTCCCAGATCTGCTCAAAGGGATACATCTCCTCTATGACGATGCTACCCAAGGGAGCTGGGTGCCCGAATCCATGCTCATCCCCCATAAGACCCTTAGCAACATTATTCTTGGACGGTAAATACGTCTTCTCGGCAAGAATGCGCTGCACCTCCTCTAGGCTTCGGAGACGCTCTGGAACCCTTTCATCAGCGACATTGCCACCTCTATACTCCTTATACTCGTTTGGGCCTCCTGTCCAGCACGACTCCTCGCTCAACAAGAGACGCTCTCGATTGACCATGCCTGGAACGAGAACCTGTAGTTTTCCATTGCCAATCACCAGTCCTTCACGTTCAAGATTGTTCTCGTCAGCAGGGCGGCGGTACCACAAGCTAAAAGTTGAGTTTGGAACCACAGAAGAGCCGACAAGACGGGGTTCAGAACGCCTGCCTGCCTGTTCATCACGTAATGGTAGTACCTTGGATGGCGAGGACGATGAAGAGGAGGAGGAAGACCAAGGATCCAATGGTGCTGGCTGAAAGACCACTTGATCAATGTCGCCCAGAACGTCTACTGGATGGGCCGTCGTGTGTGCCAAGAAGAAGGCAGCACCGTAAAAAAGCGCTAGACTGGACTTATTGAGAGTAAGAGGTGGTGCCCTCATGATGCCAAAAGCTTCCCACTGTTGGCTGTACGAATGAGAGTGGAGCTAAAGAATTGACTGAATGAGAAAATAATGCGTTGTGTGAAGAAAAAAGGAAACGAATGCATGAAATGCAATTGCAATAAAGAGAAAAAGGGGCCAACTGTCCAAACGGGGTCGCCTGTCCTGCGACAAATCCGTGCGCCTGCAGGCATCATTCCCACAATGCGGATATGCGTCAGACAAGGTCAAAAAAATGTCCCGCCAGCACACACGGGAACAAGAAAGAAGAGAAACGGGAGAGTGGATCTCATGCCTTGTCTTCCCACCTTCTCTGAAACGCCATCCTACGTAGGATCTTTGGGTCGAGGCAGATTGATTACGCGTTTGCTCCATACAACCTTCTTATTATCCAAGGGTCTGTGGGAAATCCCAACACACGCTATGCAGTAAACGAAGTAGAGAATTGTTGAATACATCGACGTTATTACTCAGCTAGGCAATGGCTCACTCTCTCATAGCTGCATTATGAACGCACAAGCTCGTGGCAATGCGGCTGTTTGACTCGCTTGGCACACACACTCCAAAAAGGACTGGGTGACTGCTGAACATTTGTAGCACCACGTTCTAGTCGAACCAAGGAGACAGACCAAGCATCTGTTCAGTTTTTTTGCATCACCGCCAATCTTCCATCAGCACAATGAGCGAGAATGGAGGTGCCGAAAACAGAAACCAGCATCTAGCCGCCTCCACTACAACTTCGCCAGGACAGACGTCACCTCGTCATATTTCTGCCGCTGCAGCATCTTTAGCGCGGCTCAACTCGAGCTCATCTTTGGCATCCTCCATTGCATCTGCTGAGGAACGATTGCAAAATGAATTACGGACTGACAGGACTGCTATAGAAGCGCCCGTTACGGAACAGGCAGCAGCGGTGATGGACGCAGCTACCGGAACTCATGGAACACCTCAAAAGCAAACGTCTAATTTCGATAATCGCTCAGGCAGGGAGGCGTCGACTGCGGACCATCCAGATCCAACAGAAGAACGTGGCGATTTGGCAGTCAACATTCGGTTTGGTGAGGGACCCGACCTGCTAATTCATGTTGCGCGGGCAGAGACTGTGGCCGAAGTCAAGGACAAGGTTGGTAGGCCATACCTGGCATCCAACGTTGGCAACTCAGTATTTTCTAAGACTGTACCTCAATCTGACGAAACGCCCGGCTCCTTGTCTGTTTAAACAAAAAAAATACACCTATCATAGATTAAGGCTGTTCGTCCAGCTACTGTCGACAAGTACATTCGCTTAATCCATGGAGGCAAGGTGCTGATGGACGAAAAGACTATGATTGAGTCGCTTCCAAAGTCACTTTTCACACAGTATGAGGTTCCTGTGGAGCCAACGACCCGGTCCCGGTTATCAACCTCCTTGGAAGCAGCTGTCAGCCACATCTTGACTTCGCATCCCCATCAGCAACATCACCAGGAAGCATCTCGGGCCAGTCAGGATAGCTTACGAGGAACCCATGGATCTGTTGGCGCATCACTTGGCGCCATTCTTCCAACACACATCATTCGATCAGAGACGTCTTCCATCTTCTCTACAGGAGATGACGCCCACGCCAATATACCCTCAAGTGCTAAAGGCAAAGGCAAGGCTTCAGATCACGTTGCTATCGACATACCATCAGACGAGCCTGTAGCAACTGCCATGTCGACTACAAAAACAAGTATACCCGTGCAGACAGGCCCTATCTATATTCACTGTTCGTTGTCCGACGTACCGCCGAACCAACGTTCATTGTCATCCAACAAAGGCAAAGCTGTCGTGAGGGATCGTCCAAGTCTAAATAATACCAACGGTTCGGCGGCTCCGGGTAGGACAAGGCGTCTAGGGCGCAGAGCTGGTACATCGGGTTGGAACCGGATAGGGGAAGGATCATCGACAAGCATCCCACCTCCTAATGGGCAACGCCAGCAGCAAAGGGAGGGTGGTAATGGAGATGATGAAGACGATGCTGATAGTGAAAGCCAAGAGAACGCTGCACTCCTCTCATCTGCTGTAGCACCGCCAATAGCAACAGGTTTTGATCGACTCCGTGATGCCGGCTTCAGCGAGGAAGAGATTCGTCTTATCCGACGCGAGTTTCATGCAAGGCGTGATATGGAGAATGTGGGTGAAAATGGCATCGAAGCAGACCAAGGTGAGGATGCAGAAGCTCGAGCGCGACAAATCGAGGACGAGTGGATCGACCAGCATGGCTCCGAGACGCTACCCGAAGGTCTTGAGGGCAGCTACGGCGAGATGATGTGGGGTCTCTTTATTGGGTTCTTCATGGGCATAATCACGCTATTTTGGTTCAAGGAAGCAACTTTTACGCGGCGGCAACAGATGGGTATGTATTTCTAGAATAAGAGCAATTGCATTGATGTCGTGACTACTGAAGAGTTGCTGTTCGTGGCCCTAAAAAACATACATGACTGACTTTTTTTTCTATACTTTTGTCTGCTGGAATGGTAGGTGTCGTTGCGGGTATAACCTTCAATATTGTATTTGGTCTCCTTCGGTTTATATAGAAAAAAGAAAAGCATTAAACGCGTGTTGTAGAACAAGCATTTCGCGTATTTAATTTTTTTTTCAAATGCCACGTCATGAATTTTTTTTCTTAGGGGATGTGGAGTAGCCAACCCTAAGGAGCCTACATTCACAATGTTACCACGCATTGTTCGAGGCGACAATTTTCCGATCATTGTTCCAACCTTCACTGCATTACCACTTTGGCCTTATCCACCAATTCTCTCCATTTCCTTCTTTAAACGTCCACTACCTCTAGACATAGATGGACACATTCGATAGCCCTCGGCCTGCAAGTGCTCCGCCGCGCACAGGTGACACTACCACCTCGCCGTCTGCTGCCACTTCTACCAGTGCCACGCGACCCGCAAAGAACTCCAAGAGCTCCAATCCATCGGCAACAAGCGACAGTGCGTCGTCACCCTCACACTTGAGCGGCCGCAAGAGCAAGAATGCTAATCCAAAAGGATCGCCTTCGTCAGCAAAAAAGTCACGGCCGCAGGACAAGCAAGGTGATGGAGCTAGTACCGCTCCAAGTGACACCTCCTCCGTTGGATTGGGCGTATCGGCAGGAACGGCAACTACCAGCACTTCGACAGATACCCAGGACTCGAAACCGGCCACGTCTAAAGAACCTGGTAGCACTCAGACCAGCTCGGCCCCGTCACCAAAAAGCTCGGGCCGCAAGGAGACAGCGCAAGCACCCGCTCCAGAATCAGCATCATCACCATCATCATTGGGACAGAATGGTGTGGCCCGAGAAAATGGCAATAGCAAGCCCCACGTGAAGGTATCTGCAGCTAGTGCAAATGAGACAAACGACACGCCAAAAGCAGCAGCTGCGGCGGCGGTATCATCACCGTCAGTAGCATCAGCAAAAACTGCGACTGAGGACTCTGAAACTGATCTGAGAAAGAGCCAAAAGTCATCATCTGCAAAATCACAAAGGGCGTCAGCCAAGCAACGCAAGGGCCAACAGCAATCGACTGCCGCAGAACCAAGTGAGCCCAAGGCAGTAGCGATGGACAGTGGAGCAACGGAACCTGGCGAGTCCACTATCGACACATCAACACCAACGCCGAGTCGCAACGAAGCCTCCAGCCCATTGGTCAACGACGCAACTGGGGGCACTGCGACCAAGAAGCGTAAGGAGAAGCGCAAGCCCGCCAAGCGAGGTGGCCCTTCGTCGGCAGGAGACGACGCAACTGAGGTATCTTCTACCTCAACAGAAACGCAATCACTGTTGGAGACACCTTCGGCAACGCCACAGACAGTACCTCAACCTGGCTCTGGACTGGCCACCGCAGCTACAGCACCTTCAACAGAAGTAGATGTGACAAGCAGTGATACAGCAGGAAGAGCGACATCAGAACGACCAGCCAAGAAGATTGCACCAGCCGCGCCTTCACCTTCCATAACTGGAGATGCTTCAGATGGGTCAGAAGTTCAACAAGCAGCTTCACCACGTCCAGGTAGAGGTGGGAAAACAAAGTCATCAAGACCACTAAAGGAGAAACTCGATCGCTCATCTCTTAAACAAGCTGGCACGACTACTGAAGAGAAGTCTGATGGATCTACTGCTACTGAACGCCGAGCTGCTCGACCACCCCGTGGTACAAAAGAATCCCCTGCTAAAGACACGACCACAGTTAGTGAATCGGCTGCCACGCCTGATATTTCTGCAGAGAACGTAACATCAACAAATCGACCTAATGAGCGACCTGCACGAGAGCGCGGATCCAAGCCATCCCGACACAAAGCCGATACAACAACTCAAGATGCCGAGCAGAAGGAAGCAGACTCCTCTAAAACTGTACCGGAGGAAGGAGCTCAGCAAGACGAAACCCAGCAGACAGGAAGGCTCTTTGACTCACCCCGTGGGCGATTTTCAGACAGGGGAGGGCGCTCGTCAAGAGGTGGTCTGTCCCGTGTCTTTTCATCCAAGAATGGGCAGTCATCGCTCGATGCACGTGCGGCTCGGCAAGAGGCAAACCGCCGAGAACGAGAACTTCGACGGCAGCAGGAACAATCGCAGGCGACCCAACCTGAGGTGGAAACCACGGATGATTTAACGGAAGAGAAGGAATCGAAATCTCGTGGCAAAGATTCATCTGCCAAGCCCCCACGGCCAGAGAATGATTCCAAGCAACCATTGACAGCCGACGCAACAAGAGGTACACCTGAGAAGAGTCGTCACACGTCCTTGCAACCTTCGGACAAAAAGGAGGCTGATGTACATGGATCCTGGAGAGAAGCCAAGGCCCATGGAACTTCGTCTCGCTTTGGATCGTCGATCCAACGCCCCCCTCATGCTGAAAGAAAAGAGGGCTTTGGGTCAGGTCCTAGAGTATGGAAGGTAAGACCTTTTGATCATCTGATCTCTGCGACGAGTATTGAGCAAAATGTGTTACCAGCAGCTGAGTATTCAATTGGTATCCTCTTGGTTTGCAATATTTAGGATGCATTCTTTGCAAATTCGATGATCTGCTACATGACCTGGGAGGAGATGAGGCTTCGGCCAGATGTCATTGAGTGTATCCACCGATATGGGTATGATATATTCGAAAGCGAAATGAAGTGGAAGAACAGTTGTATTTCTTTTCCAGCTAAATATACTTACACTTTTTTTTTTTCTTTTTACTCATGTGCCTGTGCCTGTCTTAATTTTTGTCTAGCTTGAAACATCCCTCAAATGTGCAAAAGCTAGCACTTGTCCCCTTTGGGGAAGGCAAGGATATTATTGCACAAGCTCAGTCGCAAAACGACCGTACCAATACCTTTGCGATAGGCGCTCTCCAAAAGCTCAAGAAGGATGACAAATCTTGTCAGGCTGCAGTGATTTGCTCGGACCGTGTCCAACCACACCAGGTGTACAAAGATCTCGAGCGATGGTTTGAGGGCACAGGATTAAGCTGCGTTATGCTGAACGAGACGCCAAACGAAGAACTTAAGCGATACCGCGAGTCCACCACGACAGGGTTCCCACATGTGGTGGTGACCACGCTTGGGCGGCTGACAGAAGTTGTTGAAAGCGAGTTGCTGGACATGAACACGATCGAAACAGTGGGTATCTGCATGGCGCAGCACGAGCTGGTCGACTTTGAAGCATTTAAGAAGCTGTGGGCCAAGCTGTCACGGAAAGCCCAGGTGGTGCTGTTGACGGGTATCATGCTTCCAAAGTTACGGTCGATCAAGATGCAAAACTTTCGACGAAACACGGTAGTGCTGCGCGCTGATGAGCTAACCCTCAAGTGGAGCCAGCACTACGTAATACGCCTGGAATCGCAAGAACAAAAATGGCAGACATTGGTCGATATTTTCCAGAAGAACAAGACGATTACCCACACAGTGATTGTGACCTTGTCCAATAGCATGACTCAATTGCTGGTCTCACGACTCAAGGAACACGGCATTCCAGCCCATGGTGTCGTAAGTGCTGTCTTTTTTTGTTTCTGGAAAATCAAGAAAAATGTTACGGATGTGTAAGGAGAGGGGATCACAAGACCTTTGGAACCTTGTTGTACTGACGGAAAATTTCCGAAAATTCCTAATTTTTTTGCATTTAGTGGAGTATGGCTGACAAGGTTCAGATGGCTGAACTATTCAATAAGCCAGATGACTGTGTACTGGTGGTGGAGAGTGCCCTGACAGCCGAACTGGACCTGGATCACGACTCGCTGGTGATTAATTACGAGATGCCATGGAAGGCATCGTACTATATCTCCATTTTTGGTCTCTTTGGAAGGTCAGGTCTGCGGACCATGATGATCAACATGATGCTCAAGGACAAGCCCAACGAAGTCGCGATGCTAGAAGAGCTTGAAACCCTGTACGATATCAAGATTGCAGACATGAAGCCTGCTTGAGCAAATGAGAACTAGAAGAACTCTAGCCCAGCTTCTTTTTTTTTTCCTCATGAGCAAAACTACCAAATACTAGTAGCATCATCATTTTCTCTCTCTCTCCCATTCTTTGAGTAACCGTTTCTGGTACTTTGGACATTCCATCGCTTACACACTTTTTTTGTCCCTTAGTTATTGCGATGTAATAAAAAAAACCAAATATTTGGCCAAGCTTTTTTGACGGCCTCCAACCTCGCGTTAAACAATCTAGTTCGCCTTATTCAGTCCTCTTTTTCAAAGATTATCCTGACAATCCATCTAGTGAGAAAAAGTGAAAAAAGACTGGCTTCCCCACACCTCCACGCTGTAACACAACAGATCTTGACGACCACAATATAGAGTTGATAAGGGAATAGAGGGGCGCGTGGTCCAGAGATAAGGTCTCTTCTATATTGTGGGCTAACTCTCCCTTTACCAAAGTATAATAGGGTTTCTTGTACCCAGAAAAATAGCCAAAAAACAAAAAAAAAACAAAAAGCGATCACACTAACCCTGCAGCCCCAAACACGCACAAGAATTGTCCCGTCAAGTCAGATTTTGCATGAATGCATTGAGATACGTTGTATGTCAAAAACAAAAAAAATCAAGGCATTTTTAATTGAAGAGTACAAGTATATACAGGAAAAGGAGAGGGAAGAGTTCATGTGCTAGGGTATGATACAACTGGGCAAAAGGAATCCATGGTGAAGATATGATTGCCCAAGGAAACAGGATGGACAAAAAGAACAGGCCTTGAAGGGCAAGAATGTGTAATATCAAGACGATTGATTATTACCACTTGCGCTTCATCTACAATAGAGGGGAAGCGAAAAAGGAGGCAAAATGTTTAGTACTCAATTTTCACATGAGGGTAAAAGAAATTACAGACCAAAGTGTCAAAAGTAACATACAGCTGCCTGGACACACTCCTTGAATGCGAGAAACTCCTTCTCGCAAACGCCCTTGGTAACGTCATTCATCGTTGCCGAGATACAGGTTCCATAAGCAGCAGCCTGTGGAGAAAAAAGAATGACAATAGGAGAGGGACAAAGGTGCCAATGTTAGGGCAAGTTGTAAAGTAGGACACGCGGATGTCCGATATTTTACGTGTACGAGCAAGCAAGGAAGAAAGGAACAATCAAATGTACAGGTTTAGCACAGGAAGCAATGCTCTTAGAGAAGGAAGCGATGGTCTGCTTGGGCTTGGACATTGAGAAGTTGATGGAGGGAATGTGGGATGAAGTGTTGCGAATGTGTGTGTTTTTAAAGTGTGAATTAAGGAAGCAAAAGGGACTAGTAGGAAAGTCGTTAAATAGGCGAAATCGGCGAGCCCTCATTTGGGCGGGGGAGGCATCGGGTGGCTGAGAATTCCAAAAAAGACGAACACCGTTGTAGAACTTCAGGTCACACACCCAACATGCGGTGTCAATCCCACCTTCCATTCTACGTCAACAATGGCAGACCATAATGACACCTCCATTCCCAAGCCTGACTTTGGGCCTTCCGAGCTCGGAACAAAGAACTAGTATGTTATTCATAGCTATGAAGGCAGATCAGGCGTATGCAAACTAAATAGACATCCTTTTCACCCCCCCACCCCCACCATATGCTTTCGCTTCTAACTTTTATTTTTCTGATATTTTAAATTGAAATGAAACTGATAGCTGGGACAAGGTCTACGACCGTGAGAATGTCAATTATGAAGACCATGGTGACATTGGCGAGATTTGGTTTGGCGAGGATGCAGCAATGAAAATGGTCGATTGGGTTGAGGAGCACTATGAGGACGAAAAGAAGACTTGCTCTGTCCTTGATCTGGGATGCGGCAATGGCCACTTGTTGCTTGATCTCGCCGAATTGGGATTTGAGGATTTGACTGGCATTGATTATTCACCTTCGGCCATTCGGTTAGCAAAAGCCATTGCCAAAGACAAGCAGCTTGATGGCGTCATCCGTTATGCTGCCGTCGATTTTTTGGCAGAAAAGGAAACGCTCGAATGGTCACGCCAGGGAGCCGATGGTGAGCCCAAAAAGTTTCGAGTCTTGCTGGACAAGGGTACTTATGATGCTATCAGTTTGCACCAAAAGAAGAACGCCTCCAAGGATCAAGACCAGCAAGAACCAGCCGAACAGGAAGGCAAAGACATTGAGAACAAGGAAGAGGACATACCCCTTGCCGAGAACGACGACAGCACCGAGGACCTGGCTGATCGATACCCACGTCGTGTTGCTGCAATGATGCAAGACGATGGTCGGCTCTTGATCACCTCGTGCAACTGGACTCAGGAGGAATTGATCCGCCGCTTTTCTCATGGTAAGGAATACTCAGTCAAGAATCTCGTATATTGCCTCACGCTTCCTGCCTCAAGGAAAAACCCGTTGAACATGTCAAAGCTAATTTCCCATCACTTGCTTTTCTTTTCATTTTTGGCAATCATCTAGTGTTTGAATACGACTCTCATATTCGGTATCCCACATTCAAATTTGGAGGCGTTGTTGGACAAACGATCTCCAGCGTCGTTTTCAAAAAGAAGGCATCAGCATAGACTCCCGCCAGAGCAATAAAGCACAAAGTAAACTAGACAAAATAACAAAGTTTTTTTCGATGCCTTTTAGGTTTTAATAAGCGACAATGTGAAAAGTAGGGAGGGGTGGGCAAAACGATGCGAAAAAAGAAACGAAAGAGAGAGAAAAAATATGTAGAACATGGGCTGATCTTTTTTTAGATCTCGTCGATGTCGAACTCGACATCGAGCTCATCCTCATCACCCTGGAAGGTATCTGTCTCGTTAATCTTGGCGCTCTCGGGCAGCTCACCATAAGCCTTCAGGTTACGGGCCTCCTCAGTGCTGTACTTGAGGATAACATCGGCCTTGTCATCCTGGAAGTCACGGAGCGAGATGAGAATAATATCACCCTGGTTGATCCAGACCTAATTCATTTCGTTCATTGAAAAGAAGAGGGTCAAGAGCAAATATTAGTCTTAGGCTCATTCCTCGGAGCATGTATGGAACGGTCTGTGCGTAGACAATTTTCAGCATACCTTTTTCCTCATCTTGCCACGAATGTGTGCAAGTCGCTTCTCGCCATCGAAGCACATAGTCTCAACACGGCCGTTACCAAGCATCTTTGTGACCTGGGCGTATTCTAGATAATGTAAAAAAAAAAAAAAAATAGTAGACTGCATCAGTATTCTGCCCAGCTAACATATCATCCAGTCCAAATCTTTGACAAAAAAATATGACACTAAGCGGATTCCGAAAGTGTTCTCACCTTGGCCATCCTCCTTGAAGACAAGCTCACGCTTCTCGCCTTCGTTCTCGTTCTTTCCACGTCTTCTGTTCTTTCCTCCCTATTTTTCAGCAAAGATGTAAGTGATGACACGTTAGTATGGGAATCACTATGTCACAAGACAACAGTTTTCCGAGCTCGATAACAAAAAAAAAGAGGAGTTTGGTTGCAAGCATTTCGCAACAAGCACTATGCTCTAAACTTGAGTAGGAATGTGTCGTTGTGTTCTAAATCCTGGGAGAAAATCATGACAAATATTGTACCTTTCCCTTGTTCTTAGGCATGGTTACTACAAATGCAAATATGAGTGATTGAGGGGTAGGAGTGATAAGAAGCTGGTGAGCAAAAGACGTTCTTTCTGTTTAACAAGTACAAGCAAAAGGTTTCGGTAATGGGAAAGTGTCGAAGGTGAATGGCAAAAGTGTCGAATCCGCAGTAGGATGCGTAAGCATCGTCCTCTTCTCCCCTGCTCAACGGTTGAAAAAGCCTTATATTTCAGGAGAAGAGCACCTATGGAGAGGGGTTGATCCTTTCCCCAAATTCAGTTGAACTGGAGTTCTTAAGCTACATTCATGACGCCAATATGAAGACGTTCATGAGAATGGTGAGATGCACAGATAACGAGGACCAATAAGGGAAGGGATAAGAGACATGGCCCAGACGGCCAACATGACATACAGATGATGCACTTGGGTGTGTAGAAGGATCTCTCCAGTCTGCCTCATGCGACCTTCTTTGTAAGGACAGTCCCACAGAGATGCTCAGGCACTGCGGCCAGTATGTAAACAAATCAGCACATCAGCTCACCTATTACGTCACCGAAGTGCCATAATGGTCGCGTG
>JAAAIY010000193.1:0-61505 GCA_016098105.1 Actinomortierella wolfii
TGCGGCAAACAAAAACAAAATTCCACGACCCCTCTACCTATTACCTTTGCCGTGCTAGCAGTCCGTTTGCCAACAAGCACCCTTGCCAACCATATACGATATTCACATTGGTGGCGTCTGATCAAGCGCATAGTGGCGACGGAGCAGTTTTGTCACGTCTCTTTCACACTATTACCAGCCGCGTCATTCGAGACGGAAAAGAAGCCGTGATGGACAGGCAGTCAGTGGAGGAGTTGCGGGACCAATGTACGGATCAAACTAATGCATGGAAAGGTCTGGACGAGATACTTTCACTTTTCTCAGGAACTGAAACCTCTATCAAAATCCTTGGCAACGTTGATCTCAACAATACCCTGGAGGTTTTGGCCCCACTCTTGTCACCATATATCACCAAGGCGAATGCCTCTGTTGCGGCTTTTCTCGAGAAAGAATTCACATCGAATCCTTAGTATATTTGTATGAGGTATGTGATTCTAACTTCACAGTCATAAATATCTATCTGTGTCCAATGTAGGCAACCATTTCCGTCTCATAACTTCCAATTCCATTTGGCCTCTTGAATCAACATGCCTTCGCCTTGTTGTTCAAGTAAGAGGCTGGGAAATACAAAATGTGTACCTCTATTTTCTTGAAAAAGAGTAGGAGAGAAAATCAGAATTACAAGAGAGGCAAGAACGGATGTATGACAGGATAGGCTTCTCTACCCAACTCTGACGAAGACGCCGTGTCGGGAAAGGCGCCGCGCCAACATGGACGCCGCTTCTCGTGTAATAAAGGACTTATCGATTAGTAAAGCTGACTGTTCAAAACGGCACTTTGCTATGAAGAACCGGTCCTATATTAAAATAGTTGTTAGTATAAAAAGAGGAAGATAGACCATTAGGAACAACAGATTTAAAATCTCATAAACACCTTTATCCCTCTCTGATTTATGTGCCTATAAGAAGTTTTATGTTAAGCTTTCTTTCAGGATGTTTATCATTGTGCGTCTTGCGGATTGTTACTACTGGAAATGTGTTTATTGACGTCGTCATTAGGAATGGCTCCTAATAAATGGTCCGTGTTCGGTTTTACCATATCCAAAGGGTGCCAATCTGTGACCCCGCACGAATTTGTAAAATAGAAAAGAATGGAAAACTTGACGGCCTGCCAGGGGTATGACCTCTCACCTGGCACAGCCATTGCATGTCGCTCAATCAGCAAATCCTCGTGTCCTTGCATAATCATTTTTTTTGCTCATTCACAGGCAAATACACAGCTCATGCACTCTGGCTCTAACCGAGCAGTATGCACACCAGCACTATCCTGAAACTTTCCCTCTCAGCTGAACTCCTTACCTTCAACCTCTTCGTTGTTCACACCTCACCATGTTGCATCAGTCCCTCGCAACCTTGATTTCTATATCGCCCGTGCTTCGATAAAAGGAACGCTTAGGTTGTCTTTGTCTTATTTTCCCTTCTCTCTAAACCCAGCTCACGCTCCACTGAATTCTGCTTCAGTATGATAGGAAGAGCCGACATCGAAGGATCGAAAAGCAACGTCGCTATGGACTCTTGGCTGCCACAAGCCAGCTATTGTTGTATCCCTATGGTAAATTTTCTGTCACCAACTTTTCTACAAAATAACCAAGAGAATGACATATGTTGTTTTTTTGGGGGGGTAGAAAGCCTTTACAAATATTATTATATCAAATTTGACTATAACACCTGGCGATGTATTTATGCTGTCGAGAACCTTGATGAACGACAGATTGTTTGGCCTGAATGCCGAGCATAAAAGGGTCATTTCCGATTTCTTTCGGACTAGACACGGATTTCCCTCCGTGATTGGTGCCGTTGACATTGTTCCCTTTCCTTAAGGTCGCGCTCCCTCATTTCAGCCGCAAGCATGAATCTCAAGGAAGTTAACATATGCAATAGGCGCTACAGGATTGTACGATCATGAAGGGCGATTCATTTATTTTACCACCCGATACGTCGCATCGATGCATGACTCATATGCTAACAAACGAACCACACTGCATAGGAATTCAGTACAGGTTATCTAGGATCACAAGTACCTCTTTGTCGATGAGGCATATGCGGCATATGCGCTGACAATTACCATTATTCCTCAATACAGGAATGGCACCAGGGACGAGGCGCATTTCAATACTCTCCATGGTAGCGCTAGAGTAGCTATTGAGAACGCATTTGGAATGCCCAAGCAAAAGCTTCAATCGCTCCAAAATCTTCCAATCCAGGACAGTCAACTCCAAGATATAGATAAGGTATCCTTCTAGATAATGGTCTATGTTGTGCTCCACAATTTTTTGGACGGCAAAACATAATTGGGGAACTTCCTGGACCACTCGCCCTTCAACATATGACCATCGTGGCCGACATAACCTCCGAGAGTGAAGATGGGGATGCCATTCTCGGTCCTCATGACAATCAAGAAGTGGAAGTAGAGCTCAGCCAATACATCAATAGTGCTCGAGCGAAGGCGAAGTCAAAGAGTGGGTTCTGAGAAATAGAAAACAAAATCTAATTTTTATGCACGAGGATTTCCGTTTGAGTGTGGAGAACGTCAGCGGCTGCAAGATGTCAATCGCCCTTCATACTTGGCTAGTCGACGAATCATTTCTTCCCTGTCTTTGTTTTTTGTTGCCAGTTTGTTTCGCTCCTCTCGAAGCTGTATCCTCTCGTTTTGCAACTCTGCCTTGAGAGCCCTTAAATCCTGTGCCCACAGATCATTCACCGCTTGTTGTTGGTCAAGTAAGCGCTGTTGACATTCGCGAAGTTTCTTCCATGCTTCCAGTTCTTGTGCCCGTCTCTCCTTCCACTCCTCTTGCTCCCTGGCAAGCCTCGCCCTCAATTCCTCTTGCTCCTTCTCCAGCGTTTGCCGATCTCTCTCTATAACAAGCCGCTCTTGCTTCAACATGTCAAGCTGGTGCAGTAATGTTGACTGAATGTACGTGGCTGACGAGGAACCATTGGAATGAACCATATGGAAGGTTGTCAGCAGGTTTGCGAGATCTTGAACTTCACGAGGCTTAATGCCCTTGATTGCCTGGGCCACTGGAGTCGATGGTTGCCCTATAAAACAACAAAGATGTCAACTATCCGAGAACAGGGGTCTTCAAACAGATGTAATTCATCAAGAGCTCACTTACCAAGGTCAGGAACATCTAAATGGTATGTCACTCTTTCTCTGGAACCAGTTTCACGCGGTGGTACCGCATGCTGACCAAAGGTTTGCCAACCAAAGATGCTGGCAAGGTTATTTTAATATGGCGTAATCGACTTGATAATATCGGCCAGCTGTGTTCTTGTGGTGTTGCTGTTACCTGTCTTCTTCAGCACTCCAACACATCGCTCGTACTGACGCTTGAGAGCACGATAACTTTTCCCTAACAGCTCCATGAGTCCATCGCGCTGGCTTTCGCCATGCAGTATCTGGATCCGCTGCCTGCTTTTCTTGCTCCAGTCTGTCCATGTGACTATTGACATGGGTAGCGACTTCTCTCCTGACATCCACCGGTTTCTTCCCCCCAGCGAGGCCTTCGTTCTTGTACTTGCTGCGTTCTCCGGGTTAAACATCCAAGCCCCGAAACAGCCGTTGTCCTCTTTCGACCACCAGCTGTTGTTGGCAATGAATCTCCTTTTGTCAGCCTCAGTCACAACATCGAGAATATCATCAGGGTAGATGAGATCATCCCAATGATTGTTCAGGCCATCATGGTCGTGACTGTCATCATCGCCATCAATGTCCTGGCCATCGTCACCTTCGCTGTTGTCACTTTCATGAAAAATGCTCTTGGATTGCCACAGGGTGACGATCGTTTCCACCACTATAGCTATTGTTGTTCGTACTGTTGCCGTTGCCGCTGCCGCCATTGCCAGTACTGCCACCACTACCGCTACTGCTATTATTACCACTACTACCTTCATTATTGATGCTATCACTCTTTCTGTTGTTGCTGTTGCTTCTGCCACTGTTATTATTGCCAAGGGTATTGTAATGGTAGCCTTTTCGCCTCTTCTCAGAACTTAAGTGATGGATAGGATACCCGAGAGGTCGTTTCTCTGAACTCCGTGATATTATGGGCAAAGAGTGAAGAAGATATGGCACTTGTGATAAAGGGTCATGTGGGGGCGGCCGAGGTAAGAGGAGTCGATCCGAAGGATTTTGTGACCTCAGCTGACGGGTTGGATCAAACCCTGGTGTGAGCATCAAAGATTGCTGTCGGTGCGGATACTGTTGGTAAACTCCGTTTCCTCCTGACATTGCTCCCTCCGAATATCGACTATTCTGAAGTTGGGGAGGATGGAGGAGGAATGATGCCAATCGCTCATAAGTAGCGAATAGTCCTTGCTGAAATTGTAATAAAGATTGCTGTTGTCTTGCTGGGCTAAGTAACTGAGGATATTGTTGGCATTGAGAGTATTGAGATTGCTGAAGTACGGGTGAATCAAATCCGGCAACAGGTAAAGGTGCATCAGAGAGAGCCGGTGAAGTGAAAGGAATATAAGCTGCCTGAACAGCTCGAAGTTTGCGAGAGCGATTCATTGTTTTTTGATGATGGAGTGTGTGAGAGCAAGGATGGTGAACATGCAAAGTCGCGGTTGGGAGGTAAAAGTGGGAAGGGCCATCCTTCTATTGCATAATTTCATGTCAGGACATCAAATGTGTCCCTGATGCAACATGAAAGCATGGACAACTTTGACAAACCTGACATCCCCATTGACCCCCTTCAAGACGATATCACCGATGAGGAGGGTAGCATAGGGAGCGACTCTTACGGATATACGGTCGAAAGCACTAAGTCTGAGAGTGACGGAGAGTCTGTTGTTGCTGATGATAATCAACAGCGTCTAAATAACCTTCGAGCTCGTCTTGCCAATCTTGATGAAAATAATAGTGATTTTTTCCTTATTATCACTATTATACTCAACTTCTTGCAACTTTCAGCACGGTACCTCGCACTTCGTCCTCGCTCATACCCATTTGTGCCTCCTGTCAGATTCAACCTTGGCTCGTACGACGATGAAACCTGCGTGCGATTTTTTCGCTTCCAACAAGATGAGATACAAGATATCCTGGTTGCACTGCGTATACCTGAGATCCTCAGGGCTGACAATGGATTGGCGTTCTCGTCACTTGAAGGACTTTGTGTCGTCCTACGCCGCCTTGCGTACCCTTGTCGTTTGATTGATATGGTATACATGTTTGGTAGATCGGAAAGTTCTCTGACTCGTATGGTGATGACGGTTCTCATGTGGATTGACGATCGATGGTCACAGACCCTTCTCTTTTGGGATCACAAAAGACTGACACCCGCCAAGCTCGAAGAGTTCGCAGCTGCGATCCACAGGCAAGGATCTCCATTGCCGAAAGTTATTGGATTCATTGATGGCACTGTCCGACCAATAACTAGACCTATCCAGGATCAGGAGCTTGACTACAATGACCACTACCTTGCTCACGCCCTGAAGTACCAAGCTGTTACTACACCAGACGGAATTATTGTGCACTTATCTGGGCCTTATCAGGGACGCAACCACAATACAACCATGTACAGAGAATCAAGACTGGAAGAAGCTCTGTATCAATGGGCGAAGAACACAACTGGAGATCAGATGTATCTGTACGGGGATCCCACATACACCATCTCCCCTGTTTTGCAGGTGCCGTATCCTTCGATCCATCTTACTCCTTGTCAAGAACTCTTCAACCAACGCATGTCCAAAGTCAGAAAGGCAGTGGAATGGAGTTTTGGTCATACTTTGCAATATTTCGCATTTTCCGATTTCAAGAGATCGCATAGATCTGCTGTCCATTTGCACTACATAGCATCTGTTATTTTTACCAACACTCACTCCTGCATCACCGGGACTAATGCTTCAGTTGACAAATTTCATGTAGAACCACCCACATTAGAGGAATACCTTCATTAAACCGATTCTTCGTCTAATGACTTCATTAGAACTCTTTGTATATGGGCATTACTTTCCAGCAGTTATATCTTTTATGCGCCTTTTTACGTGTAGCAGGTAAAGTGGTGGAGCTAGTCGAAGAGTTGGAGACACTCGACAGTCAGGCTAACCTCGCATGCCGCCTCACAATCATCGATGGCAATCCCCTGCGGACGCTCACAATGAGCGGTCGCAAGGGCTTGTTCTTGGGCAACTTGCCCATGTTGCCTCAGGAAATCATCCTCAAGAGTGCCAAGTTCCTGAGCAACCACATCGTCTTCAGTGGCATAATCCTCGACGATACTCGCTGCTCTCCTGGAGGCAGCTTGGGGAGCTTCATATGACTTTGCACCTTCCTGTATCTGAATTCACAAAGGGCACCGGTTACATGAAGGAGATTAGGATATTGTCTAGCGATGTCGGTAACCACACCCCAAGCGACTGCCTTCCTCCCCAAGGGAACAAATGGGGGGAAAGGCTGTCTTGAACAGTGCAGAAGACCGAAAGCGTGTTGGCTTTGAAATTCTTGTGCTTGGGAGCCAGACCGCAACACATCACCTTCCTATCTTTGTCATTTGACCACACCTTTGTAGGATCGGAAAGTTGTACTGAGTATTATATGGAGTTACAAAAGATCGAATGTAGAATGAATTGTTGTGGTTGAGAAAGTGGTGTGAAATATACTGACCTGTGTGGTGTTCCAACTGTTCGTGTGAGGCGCGCCCTATTGTATTCAACTGACTTCCTGTAGAAGACGTGGAACAGTAATAAATTTCGCGTCACCCCACAGTGGTGCTACATTTGCTTCTCAATCAAAAATGAAGCTCTTTTGTCTCGACGATGGCGAATAACCAAGCTAGATAACTCGCTCGGTGAAATTTCTGAAGAGTTTGTTGAGACACCACCCAAGGATACAATCCACATCATCGTTCAGCGCTCTGATCCCCAAGGTAATGGAGACGTATGTTTTTTGATAGAATTCAACAAGCATGAGCTTGTTCGTCCGCTAATTTTTCTTCGCTTCTCATGTTCCATTAGTAGTGCATGCACCCGTGCCTTCTCGCTTATTGACACCTGTTCCTGGCTACCATGCATCTCATCCATGTGAGTCCGATCAATATGTTAAGTTCTCATTGCTTTCTTTCTTTGTAATAGTTCACTCCATTCTCTCCTGTCGAACAGGACTATGATGAGGCACTATCATGGTATCGCAAGTCAACAGAACAAGGGAATACTGATACACAATACGGCTTTGGATTGATACATCAGAATGGCCATGGTGTCAAACAAGACTACGGTGAGGCAATGTCATGGTTTCTGAAGTCAACAAATTAAGAGAATGCTTAAACACAATATCGATTGGATGTACTAGAATGACCAGGAGTCAACCAAGACTTAGTTGATGCAATATCATGATTTTGCAAATCAGCAGATCACTCCCAAGATACCCACGAAAGAACCTCCAACCCGGAAGTCCTTTGGAACCAAGGGTGTGGGAGGATAGGCTCTTCTTCACGAGTCCCATTCTACCGTCTAGGTCGCCAGTGAGAGCTTCACAGCACGCCGGCCTAGACTCTCCTTACGCACGCTATTTCTAATATACTATCAAGATGAGTTGTAGCTACCTTGATGGGTGCTACTACTTCTTCATAGCTTACCCCAGCATCCTCAGTTTCTCCCGTACAAGCTAGCCATAGTAGTTAGTATTTCCTAAGATTTGATATCATTAAAGCTGATCTTTGTCTGTACCTTTTAAGAAAGTTGTATTAAGCTCTCTATTACCAAGAGGGCGGTGTAAACGCTCTTCAGGCTGAGAATGCACAGGGAGGCCAAGTCGTAGCCCCACAAACCAGAGAGGCGCAACCCAACAGGTCAGACTATTTGATGTTAATGTTCAAAAAGCTTGAAAAGGCACACGAGAAGGCGGCCAAACACAGCAAAATCCTGCACCAGAAGCTTGATCGATTGCTACGTTTGGCCGAGCGCCTCTAAGCAAGAATCTGTGCTAGAATACGGCAATTATAGCTCCCTCCGATGTTTAGTTGAAAACGAATAGAGCTTCGGCTCCTGAACCATACTCGTCAGATTCCTATGGGTAGCGGAAAGGCTGCCTGTATTACTGTACATGGTAACTTCAAATATTGGATGAGATAAATCCATTGCAGACGACTTTTAAGCAACGTGGTATTGTAAAACGGTAGAGTCGCTCTGTTGCTACGATTCGCTGAGATTCGGCCATCTGTTGTCAAGGTTTGTTCGAAAGGACTCATCTCTTTATTTTTCTTTCACTCATGCTGCGTTCTAAAGGGGTTATTCAGTATGACATTGTATTCTTGCATGAATAACCCGCTCAAGTCAACGGCGCAAGAGCGACAAAAAATGAATGAACTTTTGCCATCATGAAGATACACTCTGAGCGACTCCTCTACTTCAAAAATAGCTCAAGAAGCCACCTGAAGATCCTCGTTTGCCTTGCTAAAAAACGAATGAAAATATGGCCTTCGTACCTTACATCCCACACGAACCAAAGGAATAAGATCGAGCAATTTTAAGTTAATACAAATGAGGAAAGCTGTGTCTTTTATTAAAATGCAACAAATAAGACATAATTAAGCGTTCAACCTACATGGATCCTGGGGGATCGTACAAGGGGTATTAACGATTAAGAGGTCTGACCTCGGCAAGACTATGCCCTTTAATTGTAATTACCTGTCTTCTAAACGGACCTAGTGAACAGGTTTGCTATTACGCACTGAAGATCTCGATCGGATCCTGGTAACACGACCTGGCGATGTCTGCAATTTTGGGAGTTGCATATGTTGATTGGACCGAGATTCTTCCACCTCAAGTGCTTCAGCCTTACCACCACTATCGTCGCCGCTTTCAATATCCCAGTTCGCGGGAGTTTCATGGTTGATATCCTTTGTAATTTGAAGCAGCTGCTTCGTTACCAGCAAATGTTCCAAAATACGCAGGTTGAGCTTAAACTGAGTAATGTCATCTGCAAGCTTGAAATGCCTTGGGTGTGATTTGAAGCGTACAACATATCCGCCTGGACAGTTTGCATACAATGTCATTAACGATGGACCTATAGGAATTGAAGCACTCTTAGTCCTTTGTTTGACATTCTTCTCCAATTGTATACATGGATACCAAGATAAACGGATGCCATACCGGAGACAATGTATCCTACCAAAGTCAACTCATGCCTTCGTGTCCTCACATGCAATCCCGCAAGACGGTTTCTGAGCATGTCGTGCAGAGTTCGAATGACCTTTTGAGTGTCAAAGAGAAACTTGCTGCCAGTGGTGTCAAACTCCTTGGCTGCTTCTAGCACTGCGATGTTCAGTGGCGGATCACCTTGGATCTGGACAAGACCATCACAACGGGCTCCCATCTTCTTTCTCTCCAGAATCCCATCGACCGGCAATGTGCGATCGCCATTCCTCCTCTCTGCCGTGTCATCGCTTGTGAGTTCCCCATGCACGACAACCAGATCCTGAACATCCCGCAGCAATGAATTGATAATACCAAACACATCGTTGCGGTAAAATGACTCCTTCTGCCTGCTCTTCAATGGTTCGGGTCTTTGGCAATAAAGTCCAAGCCAATAAAAAACGGCGAGTCGATGTTCAGGGCATGGAAAATAGTTTGTAATCTACAAATATACGCTTATGTCAGGACAGTGACCGTACCATGTCTCCACTGCGATTCTAATCCGTCGAAGAGCCCAGTGGATATCATGTTGATAGCTTCCATTGATCGGTAGTTTAGCATCCGCAGCCCTATGTAGGTCCTCAATGTTGTTCTTGTTGAAAGTCTCAAGATAGTTCATGAGAGAGTCTGGGAGCTCAGGTAGCGGACCACAGTTGGTTTTGGAAATCTCTGACCACTCTTCCGACGTGAAGAGATTGCGAGTAAAAGGGTCAGACGTGTAGATGATCAGGGAATGTATTTCACTATTAATCGCAGAAATGCATCAAAACAGATTAGAAGGACCAAGTAAAACATACTGCTGTCCTGCACTGTTCCTCCTTGCTACTTCTATCAGGACATCCTCCACACATCGACCGCTACATTGTAGAGTCCAAAAGTGTCGTCGATCTAGCGTTTTCACCATGGCCTCGAACTCTTGATTGATCTCATATCCATCCTACATATATGGTACAAGCGCGCGTTATTTGTCGAGCAATACTTCAGCAATAGACCAGACTGCACCAGACTACTACTTACCTCTAGGGCAGTGTTGGCTTTTCTCCTTTTGGAAGGTGACTCCTGCAACAGTTCCATCTCAGATAAGATATCTAAAAGAAGATCAATATTTTCCAAGAGCACATTAGTGAACAACCTTTCCAAACCGATCAACGACGACATCTGGTGGCTTCTCAGATTCGAAATGGCCCATTAAAAACACCTACGATGGTTCTCTCTCAGACTTGATGTCAGTTCATGATCTGCATCCTCAAGTTGCTCCGTTGACGATTCAAGAACGACGAGTGCTCTTTTTGCGATGACTCTGTCTTTGTAGTAATTATCAAGGTCAACAGCCGTCATGGGTCGCGCTGTTCTGGCCATTTCACTGATACTTGAGTTATTGCTTGAAGATAGGTCCTTCATCCATCCAGCCCACTCACGACGCAGCTTTTGAGCCACTTTCACATTCGGTAGTGCCCGGCTTTGGATGTACTTGGCGGGATCGAACACGGGGCGTCGAGGCTGTGAAAGAAAGTATGCTGCTCCAGCACGCTTGGAGTTGATTTCTTTTTTCCACTTGTCCATGGTTACCCTAACTCTTGACCACAAAGGTTTCCAGTGTTAGCCACGATCAAACAGGAGATGTGATGATGACTTTGTGAATTTAAATGCTCTAGTCAAATAGAAAGCAATGCTGCTCTCTATTCACAAGACACGTCCTTCCAGTCAGTCGCGATTGTCAATCTAACCCCCAGCAACAGTAGAGCGAAAGAGTTGACAGGATCATGCCGGATTGTACAGAAGGCAAAAGCGTGGATTTGCGTGCTGTAGTCGTTCATGATCCACGAAAACGACCCAAAACAAATGCGGCCCTGAATTCTAGCCGTTGTTGCGTTCCGATTGCTATTGCAACAACAGATGCCAGGGTGGCAGAGTTAGGGAGACCGAAAAGGCCGACAGTCTTCACCCAAGTTGCCAGTCGCGATTGCCAATCCAACCTCCACTACAATGGAGCGAAAGAGTTGACAGGATCATGCCGGATTGTACAGAGGGCAAAAGCATGGATTTGCGTGCTGTAGTCGTTCATGATCCACGAAAACGAACCAAAACAATGCGGCCCTGAATTCTAACCGTTGTTGCGTTCCGATTGCTATTGCAACAACAGATGCCAGGGTGGCATAGCATGGCAGGCATTATGGGAAAGAAATAATGAATTTTCTCATTCATTTACCTTCGTGATACTGGTGTGGGTGGAGAAAAGAGAATGTGGATGACGAACCTTATCCTGCAGTGGCAAGATTGAGCCGGTCACGTGCTTCAAATAAAAAGAAACTAACCCTCCTACTCCTCCACTCGTCTGGTCTTCAGAGCCGTCCAAGGCTAGTGTTCCAGGTGATGTACCAGGCAGACAGTCAGTGGTGAGGTTTGTCTGCGTCAAACAATTGGTTGGAATGAAAATTGTCCATCCATCATGGCTCGCAGTTCACACCCCGTACTCTACATTTTCCAAAGGATAACAGCTAGTTCTGGTTCACAGAGGACGATTGATCCATAGGCGATATGGGAATCGGCCTCCAGCTATTGTTAATGAGATTGTTGGAGCGGCGAAAGCTTTCGATGGCTGAGTGACCTTTTTCTCTTATTTTCAGCTGCTCCGCACACATTTTTCCAGATGAAAAAAAAAATAGAAAAGGTATTGGATAAATTCATAGCGGCCAGTTGTATAGTTATGACAACACATACACTTTCGAATAGCGCGCCGACATTTCTCACATGGGTGATTACGAAACTTGTGATCGGCCTTTCGTATATCTGCTTCAAAAATCCTCAGTAAGTATGCTCCTGATATATCATGGAAAAGCCGTTTAGCGTTGTTGGCTTGTCGAACGACGTCACGGATGCACTCGACTACATCGCGTGCCAAAGAAGCTTTGCCTATAAGAGCAGTATTAACGTCTTGTACAAGGGTCCAAAGTTGCGATTAGGTGCTCGAAGATTAATGCTTTTAGTAACGTCTCTTTAATGTCACTCACTTTAGCTGGTGCCAGAGGTTGACCAGATTTTGTCTTCGTCTTGATTCATCGCGATCTGGCACATGCTTCCAGGCCATGTATTGCAACTGATGGAGAATAGTCGGCTCGTCATGTTTTTTTGGCATCATATCGGATCTTGAAGCTGTACCGTGGGCGTTTCTGGCCGCTCGATACAGCTTTCACAGAGTCTGACTGGTCAATCGTACGGAAGCGGATTAAAACATTGAACAATCTTGTGTCTAGGCAGCCAAGCACTATAAGGGAAAAGTGGATGTTAAGTTCTAAAATATATTAACGTAGATTTTGAACTCGACTTCGTTATCCCTAACACAATGATGTACCTTTTGCTTGCTCTCGATTTTCGATCTCTCTCGCCTCTTTCGAGAGGGCTCAGACACTATGGAAATCATCTTGAATCGATCGATAATCAAGATCGCTGATGCTTTGGGAATTGAGTGCAGCTTAGAGGGTGTCTATTGTAGAGCAACGGAGACGCTAATGCTCTTGAGAAACTCTTGGCCTATTTCATTCCTGCGCTTGACATTTTCGAGCTGGAGGTAACTATCGACGAGAGTTGCAATATTTTATTTGTAGAAAAAAAGATAAACAATAAGAAGGAACAAAAGACATCGGTTAGATAGCTTCCATAGGCGACAGGAACAAAGTACTACAAAGAGCAAAAAAAATGTGAGATATGATCATGGCAAGGGTGATCCTTGTAACTCATAATGATATAGCAGAGGTCATGGTGGGAGAGAGCTGAGTTGCTTGACACCCATCTCTATTGCACATTAGGTCACCAATATTCATGCATTACCTACGCCAGGGTTGGGGAGTTCTGACGGATTCCCAGGATTGTGCTTCTGGAACAAGACTGAAGAATATGGGCAAGGATGAGTACGTGTTTGTAATAGTTGCTCAATCGTGTTAAAGCCGATTGTCCGTCTACCGATCATAAAACTTTTTTCCCGTTATTCATTTCAGTACATACTTCTCCAATCTTCTTCTCCCATCGGAGAATTCCCCCTCAAAAAAGGGTATCTCCACTCTCCTTCCCAAACTTGGTGTTTGTGTTATGACCAAGTAAAATATTGCACCCTTTTTCTGAGAGAGTAGACAATTTCTCTCCATTAGAGCGGTATTATACAACACAATACTCTACGTATGATGGGGTAATAGCAATAGATGCTACCGAAAGCACTATTCAAATATGTACTCACAAAGAATACTAATTTTCTCTCACACAAGGGCTTACTCATTTAGTTGGGGTTGATTCGTACCGACGTCTATGAGTTGATATATTTTACCACAAGTTTGGGTAGCTATTAAAAAAATTTCAATATAGCTAAAAAAAAGGACCCCAAAAAAGAAGGTTGCATTCGGCGCGAGATCCAGCTACTCTTGAAACTTTGTTGACAAATATGCTATGGAGCGGAATACCACCAATAGTATGCTTGTCTTAGTCATGAAGTACGCTGAAAGTCGGGGTCTTATACTAACCTTTATTGGGATTGACTGAACTTGAGATGTATCGCAAAGCGGCCCGTCTGAAGCCGTGTCCATATCTAGACCCAAGTACTCAGTCAAGTCTGATCCTTTATGAGTTTAATATACTTATGTCCATGTGCACTTTTCATTTGGACAATGTTTGTGATCTTGTCGTTAGGCTATTGACAACGAGCACGAGGACTTGCTTACTGGTACCCTTTTTTCTAACATTTGTAATTAGGTCGGACGATATTGTTAACAGGATGATTCGAAGCATAAGTTCCATATGATACGTTTTCCAGCGATAACAATCAGCCCGACAGAAAGCAATCACTTTCACGCGGATCTTATGCTCAATGTGAAAAAGCAAACTACTTGGCTCTCTGCGTCTAAAATCCTAAAGTTATGATATCAGTGCGCGAGTTTTGCGCAAGGACGACACCAAGGCATTCTAGTGATATCTTGAAGTTGCAAACCAGGGATGCTGAAGGCTTGGAGACGGTTTGAGAGACTCTGTCATGCAAGAGATGGGGAATATTCACTATTTTTTCCCTTTGAAAACTTCAGACCGTCTTTCCCCTACGGCAAATTGTTTATCACGTACATTGTATTGTTTCTTCAGTGTGTACGTCTCCTAATGCCATGCTGAAAGTGGTATCATTCAGCACTGGGATCATCACATTGTAATATGAAAATGTTTTTGTCCAAATTTTCAGTTAATGTACACCTAACGTGCGACCCAGTAACGATATCTTGTACCTAGCTTTTTTTTTGTTATATACTCAACAAGCCACGGTGGCCTAGAGCATAGACAGAATACCATCTGGAAACTACATACAATTATGCAGTTGGACAATGAAAATGTCAACAGATGGCACTTTGTTTTTTTTGTCCAACTTGACGATCCAGACCCTGAATCTATCTTGTCAGTCTTCCAACAATACTATTATTTTATAAGCTATGTTCAAGAGTTTACATAAAAAAAATAGCCCTGTCAAGGAGTGTATGTACCACGATTCCATATTACGTTATAAAGTGCCAAGTTCTTATTGTTCTACAAATGGCTCGTGTTTTTTTATTAGGTTCCATCTTAATGTACTACTAGTAAAAGTAGAGAGGATGAGGATCTGTGTTTAATGATGTTGTACCTCATCAAAGTGAACATTACCCTGGCTTACTTGTAAAGCGTTGTTAGACCTTGGGATTTGTGAAAAATACTAGCTTGTAATGGCAAGTGTATGTTCAAAGTGGTATTGGCAACTTGGAAAAGTCTTGGTTTTTTGTGTTATAGATCCTCATTCTCTTGTGCCAGAGTGCCAAAACGGCATGTCTCAATCTCGCCATTCCTGGCAAAAGAAGATGGGGGAAACAGGTGAGACATTCAGCAGAACAGAACTATAGCTGTGTTTACATTCCTTACAATGTTTCGGTTGCCAAGCGAAAAAGCGTTGTCAGGTACAGGTGAAAAAAAGAGGGTTAGTAGTCGCGATTCTTTGTTGGGTGCATATATGTTTCTTTACGCCCTTTGCTTTGTGTCCAAAACCCAATGATGGGGGGTTATGAGGAACCAAAACGTCTTTTCTTCTCCACACGTGTGTAGATTCAGAGGAACCCGATTCCTATAAATCAAGCTCAGATTAGAGAAAGGAAAAAAGTGTACATATGTTTGCCAAAAAGAAAAAAAAATTGAGCATATCCAAGACATGAGTTTAAGTGTCCGAGGTGTCATTGAGCAGCAAACCCTCATAATTCTGAGCAAATAACAATAAAAAAGAGATAGAGAAACAGACACATGCCTGAGATGCAAAGCTTCAAATGGAAGCAAGGGAGAGAGAGAGGGGGGAAGAATACATGTGCATGCAAACAAACAAACAAACAAACAAACATCAAAACGCGATCGCTTTTGGTCGCACACCATTTGTTCCCGCGACGTTGGGATTACGGTAGGAAGAACAACAACTCGAGACAGTTTAGAGAGAAAGAAGAAAAAAATGAGGGTATATTTGGAAAGACTAGAAATACAAAGTTGCACAAAAAAATTACCGATGGTGTGCAAGATACGTCTGTGGAGAAATTGGAAAGAAAGGGGAGGGAGAATAATGATGATGACCAATAAGAAATCCTTCCTTTTGCTCCCGTCCCTACTCCACAGACTATGTTCCCCCCGAGGAGTAAGGACGTTTAAAGGAACCGACCCTGCTATCAAAGGAGTACCACTATATAGAGGTAATAAAGGCTCCCCTCCCTTGTATAAATAAAAATAGGGGATGGGGCCAATATAAAGAAAATATACAAAAATAATAATTAAAGGATGGTAAAAACAATAGCGCAAATCGCCACAATAAGCACCAGGCTCGAGTAAGCAAAAACCAGATTGACAGTACGCCAGCGGGCCTCGAGCTGGGCACGGCGTTCGTGGCGATCGCGGCGCATACGTTCCTGAAAGATTAGTGTTGCCTTGTGCTCGACCGACCATGGACCGTGTGGTGGTGTCTCCATCTTGGCAAGCTGCTCCATCTCCAGCACCAGTTCCGACTCTGAGATGGTGGGCTGTTGCTGATGCTTCGACCGCGATGCTGGAGGCGAGATGACCGTGCTGTGCAGCGTCTGTCTTTCATCTGCACCACCTGATGAGTTTTCGTCCGCCGTCTTCGCGCCGCCAGCTTTGCTCTCCTCGCGTTTTGCCACGTCTTCCTCCTTTGTTCCTTCGCCAACTCCTCCTCCTCCACCACTTCCGCCACCGAATAGCCTAGCTGCCAGATGAATTTCCTTCTCTTTTTGCTTCTTGGGCATGGGTGGTCTCGGCTTCTTTTCCTTTGGCGGTTTAGCACGATACAAGGCGCCAACCCACCACAACGGTGGGAACAAGAATCCAAGCAAAAACAACCAAGGGCCAATCATCCATCCATCCTGGTCGCGAAAGACCCACCACCGCCTTGTTGTCGTTGTCATGACAAAAAGGCGACGGAAAGGCCCACGACGACGACCTCCCTCTGCAAAAAGGCTATCCGATCCAGTGACATCGCTCATGACGCGTAATCGCACGGCGGGCAACGGCTTCTTTTCGAGGTAGTGCAGAGGGTCAAGCTCAGAGCTGGTCATGGATACTGCGAGGCGCGACTGGGGTTCAAAGGTGATGGATGTATTGCTGCCTGGCATGCGCTTATTCTTGCCCTTTTTGCTAAAGTGACTACCATCGTAATGAACGCCTTTTCTGCCTTCTTCGCCACTAACGACATGTCCACTTGCATCCCGACCGCTTCCATTTGATCCAGATCCACCATTGCCACTGCCGGAACGCGCCTTGAAGAACAGACTCGACGATGACGAATTTGAAGAGTCTGAACCATACAAGGCGGCACGATAGTAATGTGGCGACAATTTTGAGCCCAACAGTGCGCTTGGGCCGGCACTTGTCGTATCTTTCAGGCCAGTGGGATAGAATGGTCCTGTGCTCCCTTCGTTTCCACCCCCTGTGGTTGTCGGTGTTGAAGGTACTGTTGCTGCTGTTGTGATTATGCTTGGATATCGTCCTTCAAAGCTTACGTGTGGTGTCACAGGCGGTCGCCGAGGAGCTCCTGGTAGAGAGCGTGGTTTTCCCAAAGGTGAGGGGCGTTTAGGGGAGTTGTTTCCTGAAGCAGCAGTAAAAGTAGGTGAGCCCTTGGCAGCTGACGAGTTGTGATAAGTGTTGTTGTGGTTGTTAGTGGATGGCAAGGAGACAGTTGAATGTGAGGAAGGATTCGAAAGAAAGACATTATCACTGGGGACGTGCACATCTTCTGAAATCGTAGGGGTAGATGACGTTGCTGCTGCTGTGGTGGTGGTTCTCAGCTTTGACAGCGGGAGGGGTACGGGGATAGCAACAGTCGTGTTTGGAGGAGGAAGAGGAGGGTGTTGATGACGCATGGAGGGGGAAGGAGGGAACACGCCGAAGGCCGAGGTGCTGACCAAAGCAGGATGTAGGCTTTCTGGGCTGGATGACCCCGAGGCAGTTGACATTGTCGCAATCGTATTTGTCTTGGAACGAGAGCGAGAAAGGTCAACTGAATCGGAGCTGCTCCCTGCAGCAGAGACGGTGGCAGCAGAAGCGGCTGCCGCTATGGACGAAGCCATTTGCAGCAGAGCTGACCGTGCCGATGCTGCGATGGCCGGCACTGGCGGCGCATCCTCGGGCGAAGTCAAGAGAGCAGGCCCAAAAGTTGGTGTCTTGACATTCGACCTGAGGGAAGTAGTTGAAGGAGGTCTCCTGGGGACATAGAGGGATGGTGGATATGCTGGTAGTGAAGTAGTTAATGTTGGTGTTGTTGTAGTAGTTGTCGCTGTTGCTGTTGCCGCGGATAGGGAGGTTGTTGATGCCGCCGCTGCTTCTGTGCTATGCTGCGAGGTCGAAGGTGACTTTGCATCAATTGTATGCACAGCAGCGATCCCCGATCCTCTTCGAGGGCCTGCGCCTGCGACCCGCGGAGGCGGCGGTGGCAATGACCCTGGAAAGTATTGGGCAATTAAATTGCTAAGGGTTCTTGGCGGGACAGGCGGCAATGGAGGGGAGGGCGGGATTGGCGGTAAGGGGATACTGGTGTTTTTGCTGTTGCTATTATTGTTGTTGGTGGTGGTTGTGGTGGTGGAGGTAAGCTGAACTGGAGTGTCTCGATCCAATGTTTGTATTGCTGCTTTTGCTGCAGTCGTTGATTCTCCTGCTGCTGCAGTGCAGCTGCTTATGCCGCTACCTGGGAGAGGCGCATACTGTACATTTTGAAGACTATCCTGAGGGAGGGGCTCGACCATGGCTGCGTCTGATGGGCGGGCAGCGAGGGTGGCCTGCGACGCCGAAAGAGCTGAAGCCTTTCCTCGCATCATAAACGATGACCCCTCCAAGGCAGAGCCGCCAAAGGGGCTCCCAGGAGGCGACGACGGACTCCACGTCGAGGGAGGGCTGTCGTCCGTTGAAAAGGGGGCCAATGGCTCTACGCCCAGCATCGCAGCCGTGGCTTGCCCATCGATTCTCGAACTGGAGGACATTCCTCCAGACCCAGCAGCGGTTGCTCCTCGACTCTTGCTTCCGCCCTTTGCACTCACAGCACCCTTCGACGTGTCTACCGTAATATTATACGGCCGTGATCCCTGGCGACTCCTCCGTCGCGTTCGCTTGGTGAACGACGATTGACTGGCTTTCTTCTTTGCAACTGGATGATGGTGAGATTGCCGTGTGGAGGAGGGGCTGGGGTGGGCGAGTAGACTGGCTGTGAGCTGGTACTCAAAGCTGGAGGGCGAAAATTGTGAAGGCAAGAGTGCATTAGAGGATGGAGAATCGATAGAGGAGGATGCGTGGTTTTGCTTCTCGTTGCGTTTTCGCATGAGATACTGCCGTGCCTTGCGCATGGTCTTGAAGGTGGTTTCGGTCGGAGGGAGTTGTTGCGGTTGCTGTGATAGTGGTTGTTGTTGCTGCTGCTGGTGAGGGATGTGCTTGGACGATGAGAGAATGAGAGAATTGTGTTCGGGTGTTGATTCACAGCAAGGAGGCAGTGTTGTTGTACCGACCATGGGGTGGTTGGATGGCGTTTGAGGGGGTGCAGGCCCTGGCTGGTGTGGTGGTTGTTGGTGTTGGTGGAGGGGTGGCCCTTGCTCACCAAGGGTCAGGGAGGAGGGCTGATCAAGGCCGCGCTCGAATGATCCCATGCGCGGCTCATTAAAGATGGACGAAGAGGCCGATGAGGATGCTGATGAAGGGGGAGTGATGGTCGACAGGCGGGAAAGGCGATGGGAGTCGTGGTCGACTCTGAGGCGGTCAAGGGCCTGTTGCCGCCGTGCCTCGAGATATAGCTGGCCGTCAAGGTCACTGTCGATGAGGGCACGTTCCAAGCTTGTGCGGGGCTCAAGGACAGTGGTCATTTGCCGGTGGAGAATACAAAATAAGGGGACGACAAGGATGGAAAACGAGAAGGGAGGGAAAAGATGCAAAGAAAAAGAAGAAAAAGAAGAGAGGATGCTTGGGTAGGGGAAAGGGAGGGAAAGGCTGGGGCTGGAGATGGGGATATGGATGGGTATGTATGTATGTATGGGCTATGGTGGTATCTTCTGTCTTTTTCGATGAACCCTGGCTCGACTCTATAACCTTCCTATCTTTGCTGCTGCTCTTTATTTTTTTCTTTTCCTTCTTTTCTTTTCCTTCTCCTACTTGTCGCCTGGGTATGTAACAGGATGATGCACCAGGTTAGATGGATAGAGAAAAGGAGACAGTACGCGTGTCAAAAGAAAGGGTGGAGCTAACCCAACAGGGCGACAGAGGCAACAAAAGGTGGAATGGCAAGAAGAATGTGTGAATGAATGAGGAAGAGAGAGAATGAGCAAGCCGAGGGCGAGCTGAGGATATGTGTCAAGCACGCATGAGACAGGCACCAAAAAAAGGCGGCTAGTCTATACCTGTACCTTTTTCTGTTACTAAACCAGGCCATGCTCGCACATGAAAGATGAAGAAATAAAAAGGGAATGCCCAAATATAACAGACCGTTTAGATGCAAAATTGTTCTAAATTATAATAGCCGAGCACTGTAGTGGACAAGCCTATTTTGCTACTGGATGAGCAAAAACGGAAAACGGACTTGCTTGGGACAGAGGCAGAGAGCAGAAAGAGAACACAACAGATTAAGAGAGCACAAAATATATATATAAAAAAAAGAGAGGGGACAGCTGTTAGCGTAGAGTAGGACACGACAGACCCAATGGAGAGAGAGAGGGAGACAGTATCTTCCTCATTCACTTTATTCTCGGTTCGAAATTGCTGTGCTTCGACCACCTCCCGTTGTCGTATATTTTGTTCAGTAATAGAAAAGAACTTTGGCGCGAAATGCCTAGGAAAACATGTTTGGTGAGGTGAGCTGAACCAGGCGCGAATTGGTATGTGTGTAGAAAGGAGAAACAAGACACGACTGGACCAACAAAACTGGCGCTGCGCCAGTGCGCCAACCAGCCAGTCAGCGAGCTAGCCAGTCAGCGAGTTAGCAGCCACCAGCCAGCCAAACAAAGCCAGCCAGTCATACTCTATTTCTCAACTCCCAGTCACTCACCCACCCACCGACCCAGTCACCGACTACAGAGTGACTGACCCAACCACCACTCAGCAGAGAAGCACCGACAATCTTAGTTCAGGCACACGTACAAAAAAGGTATGGCCATATCAGCCGCCATGCACCGGTCAGGTCAGTTAGAGAGGGCCCACTCTCACCCTCACCCTCACCCTCACCCTCCACCCACCGAGATGACAGCTCTTCATGCCCTGTCGTCATTGGCTGCTGATATAAAGGTCATCCAGGCACAGTTTCACTGCAATTTGACCTCTTTTTCTTCCTTTCAGAACCTTTGATTTAATCCTTGTTCTTTGCTGTTGCTGCAGCTGCTGCTCCTACTACTCTACAACCACAACTACCTCTACTACATACCTCGTTGTTTCTCATTCTTCCCTCCCTCTCCATCCCCTCCTTCGTTTATTCCGCTGCAACATTCCTTGGATACGTATCCACTGCTGCATCATGAGCAACAACGAGCGCCAGGTACCGGTTTCTCATGGTACCACCGGTGCCCTCACCAAGAGCCAGATTCGCAAACAAAACAAATTGGCTTGGCAACGGTCACTCACCGTACTAGTGGTCGACCCAGATTCGACAACAGGTCGTACCCAGTCTAGCGACTCGACAACAGCCGACTTTTCACAATCGCACTCTCAGGCCTCTCTACCATCGCCTCCAAACACTCCATTATCGAGTGTCGCACCATCATATTCACACGTTGCACACGCAACTTCGAAAGGCAACCACCACCATCAACACTACCACCACGATTCGTTGCCACCATCTCCATCGTCCGATCATCCTGTTTCTGCTGGCCGCCCCTCTACCCTCAGTCCCTCTAAGAGGGCCCATCCTTACGCCCTTCCTCCAGGCTACCATGCGCCCCAGCCAAACTCTCGACGACAGCGGGCCAAGCGGCGGAGGGAGGAGCAACAAGCATGGCAGAATGAGTGGTTCAAAACTTGGACACTCAACAATCTCCAGGCTTGCTTGACCCTGCCACAAATCCCATCGACGCCCACAACTTTGTCGCCATACGGTCCTACTGCTGTGTATCAAGACCCAACTTTACCTCTCTCGCCATCATATCCGTACAAGCTGTGTAATCACGAGCACATAGCCTCAATGCCATCGTCGTCGCCATTTTTTTCACAGCAAACGCCATCGTTTTACCGCTGATCGACAAAAATTCGAAGAGTATGGCGTGCCACTACATCTCTCTACACTCCTCTTCACCCCCTTGATAAGGCCCTGTCCCCTCCTCTCTCTTTTTCCTCTCTCCTGCCCTCTCCCCTCAACGTCTGCATCAGTTTAACCGTCGAATTGGGCTCGAACAAATTATGCAAATCTCCCATGTGGCCTGACGTACAAGCATTAGACCTCGCATAAGTCGAGACAGACAGGATGTCCGCCTCCTTTTTTTTTCTTCTTTTACTTTGGAGCAGGTGGGAGAAAGAGGTACCTCTTTGTCGGGTCCAAGCAAAGTGTACATTTGTACCCCTCATGCGGTACCTCATTCCCTCTTTGCTTCCCTCTTCCCCCAGTCTCCTTTAGCTCAAGTCCTCCTTCCCTCTTCCTTCAACGAACGTACCAGACATACCCAGTTGGACGAGACCATGGGGGGATTGTCGATGTGGGTAGTACAAGAAATCAACAATTTTGCTCTTAGTCTCTCATGTTTCTCCCCGCCCAGCGTTACACCCATTTTGGGTTGTGGAGAGTGAGGAGGGAAAAAAGAGAGAGCCATTGTTGTCCACGATGTGTTTATTCTCTCTCCTCTATGAGAATAATGAAATTTTCGTTGTACCCACAACACAAGTCTATGAGACGGATAATGTCTGAAGGCATACTGGAACAACTAGTTCTCTTCACATGGCGGAGACTGGGTTCCTCGAAATGAGTGAAGGAAGAATCAAGGGGAGGGAGCAAGATGATGATGACATGAGCGGACTCGAGCAAATCGGAGGTACAGACAGGCACATTCATTCTTTCATAGGTCCTGTGCGTCTTTTTTGCTCCGCCGAAATGATCATTTTTATCACTATCTCTCAGTCGCTGTGGTTCATCTCCCTCCCCCCTTTTTCTTTAATAATTTATCTGCATTATCTCTCCGCTTCATTCTCCTCTAGTAGTAGTACTTGTCACCTTTTTTCCACTACAATGGCATATCGCACTTGAAGTCTGTCAGTGCCTGTCAATTTTTTTTTTTGCTCAGTTTTGTTCATTTTTGATAGAATTGATATCCAAATGACAGTCCTCTTTGTTGATTTGCTCTTGAAATGAATTAAAACACGTTTTCCTAGTGTCTTTCGGTCATTCATTATCGACATGTGCAGTGTGCAAATGTTGGCTCACGTCAAAATTCATTGAGCGGACAAAGAGAAAAAATGACCTTCAGAGCTATTGTTTCTCGAAAGACACGAAGAGAACATGGAACAAGCATGGCGTGGGTAAAACACATTGAGGGAGGTGAAAGATGTTCTATCTTTCCATCACTTCCATGCATTCTTAACACAAAAACGACAGTATAGTATTTTATTGCATGTATACCAATGTTATCCTCCCAAAGAGAAGGAGTGAGAGGAGTAAAGTACGATGGTACCTTTTCTCCGTGCGATAACGCCGCATAATTATGCACTAGCATTAACTTAACCGTCGTTCCCAGAATGGTATGAATTCACATTCTTCGCTTGTCTTATTTTCTCACCTGTACCCCCTCACTCTTCTCCTTGTGTATTCTGCACCATCTTCCCGTCTCTCCTAGTGAATTGTTTTTTTTTCTTCCTCCACAACATAAATACACATTGGAAATAAAAGCATGTTCACGTAAATGAAAATGTAGCATTTGGTGAATCTATGCCGCACAGAAGAGGATGAAGCGGGAAGTATACGGAACTATAAAAACCCTTCCTTCTTCTTCCTCTTCTTTCCTTCAAACATTCTTGCAGCAAAAAAAACAATGTACATCAAAGTGGTTCGATAGCAATCGGTCTGAAACCGATCATGATCACGGTATGAGAAGACAAAGTAGCTCTTCACTATAGGTCTTTCAATGACCACCCCCTTTTTTGCATACAATGGTCAATTGGTCTGCATGCATACCTCGCATGGTTAAAGTTTTTTTTATCGTTTTTCCATTCTAATAAACCTACTTTTTCAAGTCTTTTCCAATTGACTTGTCTGAGAAAGCTTTTGGCTCTTTTCTTGTGTCCATCTACAGCCCTTCGGTCTTTGACGATCCTCACACGTTTTTTTTTTCTTTCAATTCTCAATTAATTTTTTTATCCTTTGTCTTTCCTGCCATGTCATGCCATGTTCTTCTCCAGATTGGGTCATGATCGAACCATTTTTTCTCAAAACTTTGTAGATCATTTTTTTGCTTTTTTGTCTTTTCTCTTCCTTCTCAATATAATAGCGTGTGTTCAGGAACTTTGCCGAACAAACCTTTCCGAACTCTGTTGGATAGACTAGTTGGAAGTAAAAAGGGATATGGAAAATTCGGTTTTTGTTTGTTAAAGAATAAACCTTCAACATCAAAAGACAAAGTATAAACTCTTGTAGTCTTCCTCATCCCCCGACGGGTTAGTGGGTTAAACCCTCTCCCGTCAGTTTTTTTTTTTTTTTTTTTTTCTTCTCAGATACACACACAACTCTCTTACTTTGGACTGGTCCCCTCCCTACCACCCATTCTCTATTCACCCAGTTTTTCTCCGACGCAAGTACACGCCGCTTCTCTAATTTTTTTTTCCTCATGGGCCATTACTTTACCATCGTCTTGCTTTCCATTGGCTTCATAAGATCGCTTTTTTGCGCCAATGTACCCTATCGGCTTGTGTTGTTTTAACAACGCAACCAAAGTGGACATAATTACTCGTTACTTCATCCTTTTCCTTCTCCTTTCTCTACCCACTCCGATACGGACTTTCTATATTCCCATCATGAGTGCCCTTGTTGAAAAAAAAGGATCATCAACAACAAAAGCATGGGACTCTTTGTTTTTTCACGGGGTAGATACTAAACTACCCTTATTTTTAATATAGTACATGACAGAAGTAACGGACAAAAAAGCCTTCTCTCTCTCTTTCTCTCTTCTCCTCTCTAATAAGAGAGAGAAAAAGAGCAAGAATGAGTTTATGGTAAAAAAAAGAAACATAAAGATGTATGAGAGGGTAAGAGGAGACATGCTGAGAATAGCACATTGGCATGCAGAAGAAAAAAATAGGTGCAATAAAATGCTCTATCCCAACAGGAATAGAAAGTGATCGGCCTCTCTTGCCTTTTTGATTATCATCTGAAAAGTCGGTATGTATGAATGTTGCAATCCTTAATGTATGCTGTTGGTTTGGAACCTATGATATATCCAGGGGAACAAGAAAAAAAGAAGCGTTGTAAAGATGAGTTACATGGTCAAAAATTTTCAGATCAACGGCCATAAGCACAATGCAGCAAGTGGATGGGCCTCCTCCCCAAAGTAAAAGGTGCCACTATTTTTCCCCATGATATAGTACAACTGAAAAAAAGGCAAAGTGCCCTTTTTTTTACTTGTACCCTCGACTCATTGTACTTGCAAACAATAGTAAAGACAGCGGCGTCAGCTTTTTTGTTTGCATTAACATATTTGGTATTGTACGTACCTCTTGTAAACGTGCATCACTTTAGCTACAAACGCCTCTAGATGGAAAATAGCCTTGTTGCCAATCTTGAGTCGGTGTTCGTAAAAAGCTGCCTCCTGAATGACCTTCATTTTAATATCGTTATTATCGATTCTTGCCACCAATTCCTTGGCGAGTGTCTATGTAGATTTTGTCATCACAAAAATAACGCGTGTGTTTCGTTAGAAAATGAATGTCTGATTATGAAAAACAAAGGTATAAGAGAGGTGACGGACAAAAACAATAGAGGCAAAAAAAATATGCACACTCACCTTGAGAATGGTAGGTGGGTCAATACAATGATTGATCAGCTCATACAGATTGCCACGAACAACCAGCAATCTAGATATCCAAACAGAAAAAGGGTGTCAGTCGTTTGTTCTCTAATTGTATGGCTCGCCTTTGGTGACCGTCGAGACACAAAATATTCCATCCTCCTCTCCTCTATTTCTCATTTCAGATATTCACATACGTGTCTGCGTTCTGCGACTTGAGGATAGTTGCTGCTGCGTGCTTGATAAAGTCTTCCCAATCCATGCGAGGAACAGCCTGATCATCTGAGAATGGGTGCCTAGAGTGAGGGTGCAAGTGTCGACAGGGAGAAAAACGTGAACTCAACATTTGCTCCGATAATGAAGTATCCCATGTTACAGTTATTCTTAATCCCATGGTAATAGTATACAAAAAATCATCTACCTTTGCACCTTGGCTGTCTCAAGCATCAACAGAGCACGTCTCAAGTTGCGTCCCGAGTCTTGGGCAAGTCTTCTGGCAAAGCCATCCGGCAAGGGTCCACAATGCTCCTTCTTGACCACCCGCTGCATGACCTCAACAATTTCATCCTCCGTCGGTGCACCGACACGGACCAGCAGACAACGAGACTGGATAGGACCAATGATGTTGGATGTCGTATTGCAGCACATGATAATGCGCAGGTTTGACATGTACTTTTCCATTGTGCGACGCAAGCCTGCCTGTGCATCTCGTGACAACAAGTCTGCCTCATGAATCACAACCACTGTTTCAAACAAAATACATAAAAACGAGTTTTGATCAACAAGGTATGAACATCTAACACCAGTCCACACACACACACACACACACACACTCTCTCTCTCTCAACGCCATTAAAATGCAATGTATCAATGCTCTACCTTTGAATCGTTTCTGAGCCGAGGCATCCAGCTGTTGTGTCTGTGCAACTTCCTTGAGAAGATCCTGAACAACAATGCGGTCCTGGTTGCCAACATCACTGGGGTTGATTTCCATGTGGTAGTTACTAGATGTCACCTGGATCTCCAGTTTGCGCTTCGATGGAGTCTCAAAGACTCGAGGATCGATTTTGAGCTAATAAAAAAAAACATAAAATAACAAACAAAAGAGAAGAGGTTTTGTTGAGATTTGAGATCAATACTATCCAGATAGAAACGCTCGATTTGAGAACAAACTTGGCAAAGTGTATGACATCCAGCCTTCATTTTGTTGATGTTGCTGTTTGTCGTTGTCGGCTCTGATTCTTTAGGTCGTCTTGTTTTACGTTACCTTGGAGGCGCCAGCACCAAACAGCTCACGCAGAATGCAAGCGATCCGGGTCTTCTTGCCAGCACCTGATGGACCATACACGAGCATATGAGGAAAGTCTCCAGACGCGCACTATTATATCCATTGGAACAAGAAAATAAAGCAAAAATATATTGAACCGGAATATGAATAAGTATCGTCACTCGTTCCTTGATAGAAGCTACTTTCTTTCCCCTTCCTGTTGCGTCCTATATGCATGTCAAGGACAGAATGACACCCCCATGCAGTGAGTGCTTTTTCATGTTTTAGCATACCAGACTTTTAAGATGCGCGGTCAGATCCGAATGGTAGTCCAATTTTTCCAGCGAGTTGGGACGATGCTTGTCCACCCATAACATGCCAGCTTCCATGTTGATTAATTGATCCTGCCCTTATGAATTTTAGTTTAATGGATGGATGGCAAAATCGTTCACAAGAAGGTGAGGCGCGTTGTTTGTGAGGAGGAGAGGGAGTTTGGGAGGCGAGTTCCCAAAGCAAAAGTCACGAAAAATAAAAATTAGTGGCAACTCATGCCGAGCAGAGAACATAATTTTATTTGTAAATCCCCTCCCTTGGATGGCACTGCAACTTTATCGGCTCAGGAATTTTTTTGGCTACTCTTTGTTCTCCATCTTATATTTCAAAATGATCAAGACGACCAGATAAACAGAGCGACAGAGGATGTTTTTTTTACATTCATTCTACGATGCTTTGTATGAATCATCTATAATAAAAGCTACTATGCCAGGGGTATCTCTTCTCGAAAAAAAGAGAGAATTCAATCAACTTCAACACCTTCATGAACATAAGGAACAATGATCTAGGAAGAGATGAAGGGTCTATCAACTCTTCAAAAACTCAGATGCTCCGATAGTTGGCTCAGGAATGTTCTTCACTTTGCGTATTTGACCAATCTCAACTCACCGCGTTTCACACCACCTTGCCTCCGCTTTACAAAACTATACGTGTTGATATACGAGGCAGTACCCAAAGACGGCTCAGTGATTCCGTGATGGCAAATACCAACCAAAGAAATGTGGCATAAGCATATGGTACAAATTCGCCAGCGCCTGAGATGGAGTTTTCAGCTCAGGAACAACTTTATAGCGTCATAAAGCGATGTGCACGGAGGGATGAAACGAGGCAATGTTGAGATGTTTGTGTCAAGTTTGTTGCAAAAAGTGGAGTCAGGCGAATTTTTTTTCCTGGGTCGTAAAGTAGGAGGGAGGTGGGCGAGGCACGTAGCTTCCAAAAGATCGAGAATGGCCAAAGGCTTCGAGGCCTGCTTACTTTTTTGTTGTTGATTGTCAACAGTGATACTTTGGATCTATTGTCCTCGCCCCTCGCTCTTTATACTGTCGCGTCTTTTTTTCTTGGGAGAGCCGTGTCCTTGTTCTGTGTAGGATCATAATTTTAGAAATGAAAACGAGAATGAAGCATTATACAGAATGGTTCTCACAAAAAAAAAGAATGGAAAGGAAAATGAATTCGGAAAGAGAATGTTTGTGGAAACAAGGTTGTAATGGGAAAAATCGATATGTACGAGATTTAAATTTTGATAACCATTGTCCAATGGGTGGCTTGAGTCACTACGAACCCTTAAAACATATGCACGCTGCTATTAGTCTCGCCCCCAGACCTTCATCATGTGATCCTACTTTCATTCTTCTCTACTTCGATGAAGGCTGGGTCAAAACTTGGGGTTAACATTAGAGTCGATTTTAGCAATAAAAAAGGAAGGAACTTAAGGGTTTTTGCCATATCTTGTCTGTATCCTTCAACTGCTGCGAAACGCATTCCGTTGAAATTTGCCTTCAGAGATATAAAAGCCTGGTATTGTAATCAAAGCTCCCTCCAAATAAATTATCAATTGTAGGTGCTGTGGATAGCAATGCTACCGATAATCATTTCTTGGTATTTCGCCTTCTCCTCATCCATCGATACCAACCTCTCACAATATCAGAGAATTGGACGTTGCAAATGACTCCGCCCAAGAACACTCAGCGATAGTGCAGTTCATCCTATGGCAGGTAAGCGCAATGGCTTCCCTCAGAATGAGGTGAGAATAACAAAATAGGCGTTGCCACTGCATAGAACGTTGATCGGCATGGGCAAAACCCTTAAGTTCCTTCCTTTTTTATTGCTAAAATCGACTCATCGAAGTAGAGAAGAATGAAAGTAGGATCACGTGATGAAGGTCTGGGGGCGAGACTACGCTGCTATTCCCACACAAGTTTGATTCGTAGCTTCTATTGTTCCATATGTACAGCATGAACAAAAGCTTGGCTGTAGAAAGAGATTTTGCTGAGATGTGGGTACCATCTGTTATGGCTTCCTCCATATCATCTATGACACAATCCAATCGAAGAAGCATAGGGCATTGTAAATGGACATGTACTATTCAACAACGATGGCCTCATTTTCGAGCGTGTGGAAACCCTTATTCTGGATAAAAGAGAGCTTAACTATCTTGTAGGCACAGAAGTTAGGAAGGGATAAGGTCTTTTATATGAGATTAAAAATCTGTCTAAACTACTGACTATTCAAGCTATCTTATATAGTGAAGAAAGCTATTGTTGGGGCAAACTATATTAGAAGACTAACACCTATCAAGGCGGCTGTTAGTCACGATGGAGCTATACACCTAAGGTGTATACTGGCCTAGACGCGACTGCCATAGTCTGGACCGAAGAGTAAAAGCGGTCTAGATGGCAGAACGAGACTCGTAGAGAGGAGCCTATCCTCTCACACTGGAAGGGATAATGAAAGCCTATGCTATATGATCAAACTCAGTAGAAAGGTGGAAGCAAGAAAAAAGACATGTTTGATTTGAAGAGGTGCATAGCACTAACCCACACACGTGGAAATCTCGGACTGGAAGCGCGGGATGAGCCGTTGAAACGTTCTGTGAAAGAGGAAATTCCCCTGCAGGTGGCTTGGATGAATGTACGGATGAATGCTCTTTTTTTCCTCCAAGGCACCATGATTTTGCAGCGAAAAGCACCTTTTCTCTGAACTACACTCAAAAACTTTCCCACACACTCTCCTCCTCTCTATTCACTCTTGCAAATGCCCAAGGAAACTTCGTCAAAAGGAAAGGGAAAAGCAACGCCGTACTCACCATGGAAGAGCTTCACAAATAGGCTGAACTTTGGATCTACCAGCACGGCTACTTCTGGGTGCCAGCAGCAGCCAAGGCCTTCAACAGTAGTACCAAGCGATCCCCTGAGAAGCTTGGCGGTGTTAGCTTCACAACAGACACCATTACCACCAACTACAGCGCGTCATCTCGAAAAACAACCAGTCGAGAAAGTTAACGTGTGTACGCATTCCACACCACCACAACAACAACCCACACTACTACAACAACAACAGCCGCCACACAACTTGCACCGTTCACTTCCCTTGCAAGAACGGTCTGTTATCCCACAACCTACAAACAGCTTATCAAGTAAATGTCCTGCCAAATCTTCAAATGGTTCGTCCAGATCCTATGAGAACAATGAGAATTGCAGCTCACAGGTACCGCTGTGCGAGTGCATATAGTAGTAACGATATGCCAAATACATACTTGCGTTTAGTTCACAAATGCGCGTGTACTCACAGCTGTTTTCGTCACGCTGTTGACCTTTGAGGCCTACAGCAAGCAAAATAGTCAAGCAGAATTTTCCGACATTCGTCATCGAGGCTCTCAGTGGAATGATGGAGTCAACTCGCCTTTGTCCAAAGCTCAGCAGGCTCAGTATAGAGAAAATACGGGATGCGGATATAGAATAGTGCTATCCAAAGTCTTTTCTCTCAGCTTGCTCATACAAAAGCCGTTCAACGCTTTCGACATACTATATTGTAGACGACCTCTGTATCGAATGAACAGCATCCCTGTCAGGGCGTGCCTTTTGTACAAAACTCACCGCCGACCGCATCTACGCAGGAGGTTTGTCTCAAAGTTATTCATGATCATGTGCTGATAATATTGACTCAAACCAATTTCAAAGGAGGACTGACAATCTACCCACTCTTCATGAAAAAAAATAGATACCAGCACTAGAGTTTGTTGCGCACGATGTTCTGTCAGTTGGCCATCGGTTAAATGCGGTGTTTACTGCGATACGTGAAAACGGTTTCACTCTCACATCATTTCTCAAAGCCATAACGGATCCAGACCTGGAAAATGCTACTGTTCGCCATCAAGCGGGGGTGTTTTTTGGGAGTCGAGGTGGATGCGTTCCAGTTGTGAAGCACTGGATTCATCGAAAAGGAAGATTGGCTGTTTTGGGGGAATACGATACTGAATTAGCCAATTGGACCGCCGATGTAGTCTATCAAGAGCTCACACAAAAAGAGCTGAATGAACACTTCAGGCTTGAACCTTCGAAAATACGGTGCGAGGATGTCGAGAATTTTAACATGCAAGAGATTCTAGCGACACTTCTTCGCTATGCCCCAGTAACAATTCGTTTACTGAGCGGCATGATGGGAATAAATGATCCCGACACTTTGTCGACTGGCCACGGAGGCTGCGCTAGCCTTGTCACGACCGCATGCATACTAGCCTACAATGCTAAATCAGGGCACCGTGCAAATTACCTGCAGATGATGATGGCTATCTACCTGAGAAGTTTATGTTGTCCCAAGTCCGCATACCCGGTCTTTAACAGAGCAGACCTTTCCACTTCGTATGATGTTCTCGAACGCAGTCTGGCGTCAGTAAATGCCAGTGCCGTCGACTTGGTTAAGCGCCTTGCTCAAACTGCACCCTTTTTCGTTTCATTTGACAACATCGATATTTTCCTCCGCTCGTATCACCAGCGCATCAACAATAGGGACGAATTAACTCGCGGTACGGCAGCAACCCTTGTTTGCCATGTTGTGCCTCCTCCAGGCACCCGCATCTTTAATGGCCAGCGGCCAGTCAAGCCTGAGCCCTATCACATCCTTCCAAGTATTCCTGACACGTCGCTTAGCGCCGATTTTATTGATATTCTGCAGCACCACTTTCTCAACAATCTTCGACAATCCAATCAGGAAACAGGCTTCTGGACGACTACTCTTGGAGATCGATCCAAGTGCCTCAAAGGCAAGACGAAGGCTCATCCTCTACCAGTTTTCCAGCACAGGCAGTCAACAACCGACGGTGTAATTTCCACTCTCAAAGAACTGCTCGTGGCTCTTGGTATCAGTCCGGGGGATGTCGAAGAGAACAACACGATCATTGTAGACGACTTGTTTACCATGGACAAAATCGATCATGTCAAGCGTCTACTTTCCCGAGACGACCCCCATTTCGAGCGTATGGAATGGGCAGTACCAATGACACGGCTTTTCCATTTACAGACGGCTCTTATGCATACTATCATCCAGACACACTGGGGTGATATTTCCACGCCTGGGTCGCTCCACTTCCTGGTCGCCCGCCTCAAGCGCAAGCAGGTGAACAACAAAAGCAAATCGAACTTTGATGCTGGGAATGCGTTTCTGCGCATGACCTGCATCGCCATGTGCCGTCACCTTTGGGATATCGAAGGCAAGACGTTTAGAAGGCGCTTCAAGATCAATGAGGATGGCGAAAACTGGTCGAATGAGGCCAAGACGGCGTTCCATCAGTGGATCAATGACTTGTTTTTTGGGCCTTCCGACGACGAAGATGTGGAACAAGAACTAGAGCTTCAACTTGAGCATGAGGAAGGGGCGGCAGCGCAGGAACAGAAGCACGAGGAGAGGCAACAAGAACAACAAGAAGAGTTGGTGGATGAATGGGAGCCCGAGCGGGAGCAGGACCAAGGTGAAGACTACGAGCAGGAGCAAGAGTGGGAATACAAGGGCGAGTTGCCTGCCGTGTCCAGAAATGCCCGGCTTTTTGTTCGAGACTTCATCATCTTTCAAGAGCTAGAGGCGAGCATTCGGGCTGGAGACTTGGATCGAATCCAGCGTGTCCTTCATATCATTACCATTATGCTTCAGGATGCCCGTACGCCAAGATACGCGGCAGAGCTACTCCGCCTTACTTTCTTAATGCGGGCCGGCTGGACATCAGAGTGGAAGCGGACAGCTCTTTCGTGCATGATTATCAATCCTTCAGGAAGAGACAATGGATTTATTCCCACCGACCAATATCAGGAACAGAGCATTAGGATGATCAAGGATATGAATATGCCCAGCACCACTGGCATGTCATGGCAATACCTAATCGCGTCGATCACTCCGATTATCCGTCTTCTGACCAACATGAAGGTCAAGATTGAAAAGGAGTTCAAGATCTCGTTCAACAGCAACAGGCCATTGCCAATAGCAATCGACCATGATGTTCGTAGAGCTTTAAACATATTCAGGAAACACAATGTTCTTGCCAGCAGGGACACCCAATACAAGTATTCTAAGGATCTTCTCGATGCGGGTCTCAGGAAGCTGCTACGCCATAATGGACTTGACAAACTCCAGTCGGCTTACACAAGCGATTATACAGCGGATTATGAAAGTGGAGAGGACGACGACGATGAAATTGAAATGGAATCGAGGGAGGACGAAAAGGCTATGGATATGCTGGACGACGACTTTTCTCATGAGTTATTTAGCTATCTATCAGAAGATTAATAAAACAAGATACATATAGCATTATTTTTTAATTCTGGTTGATCTTGAATTGTGTGTTCGTTTAATGAAGTTTTATTTAGTAAAAAAAAAAAAGTAATCACTATTGCTGGAGTCAACGTGCATGATCTGACAAATAAATCGGCGACGTGATTCATGGAGGAGGACTTCTGTGCGATTGCGTAAGAAGGAAAAAAAGGGCATGGTATAATAGACTTATTCACTAGGCTTAAAGTGAGAAACTCCCACAGTGCATGTTAAGAAATAATATGTGAGAGGTGAGGAACTATGGACACAGTGGTCAAGAATAAGGGAAATTGAGGAATCCGATTGGAAACCGACTAGGGTCCACATAACCTCTAGCAGGGGTATTTATTAGTCTTCTAGTTAAGGGTAACTGATGTCGAGGCCATGATTGCGGTATTTCACCACAGTGCACAACGGCTGCGGAAATTCACTATTTCATGTGGACAGTTTTTCTCCAAACAAGCTTCAACAATTTCTCTATAAACCTGGTTGGTGCATTCACAGCTTGAGGGTGTAACAGGGTCACTTGGAATGCAGCCTGTGTTGGTAATTCCTTCTATGACACAATCATTGGTACATTGGCCTGATGCCAAGCCCCACATAGCTGGAGCTAGGCATAAGAACAAGGCACAGCATTTCAGTTTGTTGTAACTGATACAGTTCGAAAGATACAGTTCGAAAGATACATTGTTTTATCTGGGGGAGAATGTCAGCGATCAAAGGAATGTATATTGTAGTTAGTCGCAACATCCAGCCAGATACACGTATTTCCACTATGTTACAATCAGCGAAATCAATTGCAATCAGACACCTACACAACCGTTGGATACTGGAAATAACAATAGGATTTTCGCAGTGTTCTTGCGGGGGTCTTCAAGACGTCGATTGCTAGAAGGTTGCGCCGATACTTGAGGGTGCTATTGCAAGTGTTGGATCTTGTGGTACGGTTTAGATATGTTGACGGAGAGATGAGTCTCTTTATATATGTGAAGAAGATTGAGGGAGGAAACAAATCGGCACTCGCAAGTGGAGCATGAATGAGAAGGCAAATCATGCATATACCGAGAACTGGAAGGACACTTTAAGGAAAAGGTGACGCTAAAAAAAAGGGGAGACACACAAGAATGTAGCAAAACGAGGAGGTACGCCAAAAGGATCAAAGTGATTTGAAAGAACAAGAGGTACGACAAAGGACTAAAGGGATATACAAAAATAAGGCACCCAAAAAGATTGGGTAGCTCTGGATTGTACTTCGAGTCAATAGACGTTCATGGTGATGTTGTTCTTTGATTCTTGGATGTCGACTCTTCGTGTCATATTGAAGTAGAAATTCACGAGTGTTGCATTGTTCACCCAGCATGCATGAAGACGGTGGTAGAACACGACGTCGTCCAGTATGGGTAAGAAACACTGTTATGTCCTTCAGTTTTGCGATACAAGCAACACAACAGTACGCAGTCTCCTGGGCAACCCACCGCTCAGAAATTTAAGGAGGGAAAAAAAAAGCTCACGAACCAGCTACGGTGTAAGGTATAAATGGTGTCATGAGTGACAAAGACAAGTGGGGAGCGAAGAGGGAATCATTAAATGGGTCGGTGTGTAGTTGTTTACAAACTCAGGTGCAAGGTAGGTTAGAGTCAAGGACGAAAGGTATGAGAGTGAGGAAGAATGCAAGCGAGAACAGCCAAAAGAAAAAAATCAAAGCCCAAAGGGATGGTGGACACTGGTGCCAACAATGAGAAGATAGACAGCAAACAATTACCAAAGAAATGAGACAGTTAAGACATCGAGAGGCTAGCCCAAAGAAAGGTGCAAACCTAACAGATCAAGGACTATTAACACAAATGTAACGCGCAATCAAAAGAGAACACTGTAGACGAGAGACACTTGGTAGTGGACAGGAGATGGAGGGCTGACAAGGAAAAGGCTTTCGCTCTTATAATTTGTCCACAATGAAATAAGGAAGGTCGTTGGAAGGGAAGAGGTAGGTAACCGAAAATGAAGGAGATAAGTCAAGTGTTTCTCAGGAGTAAGCATTAATAACTAAAGTCGCTTTCAAAATAATCACTACGTTTCTTCGACTTTGTGATATTCATGTACCTTTCAACACGCCCAAGACTTTTGTCTCTGGATTCTCGACAATGCAAGATGCAAGTGATTAGAGAGCTTATCCATCCATAGTCTTTGGCTTCTATTGAACTAAAGAGTTGTCCATGATAAAGCGCGCGTCATTTCATAATACGGAGAGTGATGGCTTCACAATTACCTGATATATGAGACCAGCAAACGATCTGACAGGCAAAAACAAAAAATACTTGGATATTATCAAGTAGCCACCCGAGGATTACACATGCCTTTTTATATAAGTCTATGGGATGTGACCCACAATTGTGGTGACCATAATTGTAGCTAATTGTGGCTAGTATCAAGCGAACGAGAATTGCACATATTCGACCAGCATATATCTGATGGCATTGTCTCCTTAATTCCAGCGCTAGACAAGGGGGGCAGTTCATTGCTGCATCTTCCTCGCCTGCCTAACAGGCACTTTAAACGGATAAAAAGGAAGGGGGTTGCTCTTGGGGTATGTAACTGAATATTTTTATTAAATGCAAAAATTACTAGCTTTACTCGTCGCTATTGTACCGGTTCGCAAAAACGGAAGCGAGCCAGAGCCGGGTATTATAGAACCGAAGCACGACCTTTTCGCGCAGAGCTACCACTATCGTCGACATGACCGACGATGACGGAGTCTTGTCCTCCTTATCATGGGGGATGGAGGACTGTTGCCGTTGCTCATTTTGCTTCACAGCGTGTGTCTCTTGCTCCAAAGTATCCACTGGTTTGGCGACTTGTTGCAGGAAATGGGCTATGAAACCCGAGACTTTTTCGTTGGCAGTAGCATCATCATCTACTTTGGTCTGGACGGAATCCATATCGAGACTTGCTCCTTCTCCTCCTCCTTGCTCTACACCGACTCTTGTATGTTGTGATTCATTGTCGGACAAGGTCTGATCCAGGTTCTCAATCTCAGCCTCTGTTACCAGCTTTGGGATCTCGAGATGCTCGACTTGACCGCCAGCGGCGTTGGGAGCCTCAACTTTGTCGTTCGTATCTTCCATGACCTGCTGAAAGTTTTCTTCGCTGACGCTGTTGTTCTCTTCTGGTGTGGCGACTACTGAATCTTGGTCTCTTGTTTCACCAAAGTCCTGTTCCAGCTCAATGTCTGTCGAAGATGCGGGTGATGGGGTATGTGTCCAGTAGGCTGGCTCAGGGTACCCGTACTCCTCTAGATACAGCTTTCGGAACCGTGAAATTGATTCGATGCTCTCCGAGAACCGGTTTAATGTGTTGAACAACGCCACTATTTCCGTCCGCTGCAAAAGGTCTGGATGATTCAATGGGCTTGATGAGCTAAATTACACGAACAAAAAACGTATCCAAGTTATGAATATAAAGAGTGAGTCACACGAAAGGAAAACAGAAAAGCATCTCTCCTCCTTCAACGATTCATAGCTTGAACAAATATAATAGAAAAGATCTTTTGACAATAGACTTACATGAAAAACTCGTCATTGTAGGAAAACAACACCTTGAGCGCTGTAGCTAAGCCTGATGTCTGGACTTTGCCCCAGAGACGACACTTTTCGCATCCAATACAGTCCATGATTCTCGTAATGTTGCGGTAATGGTCCCGGAACTCTGTCTTGAGCTGTTGTGCTGCTGGGCCGACAAACATGGCCTTTTCGTCAAAGCTGGCTGGTGCTCGCTTTGCCGTCTCAATGAACTTGTCCACCATACCCTAATTTGAATGCAAACAGTGTAATGACAGAAAGATAAAAAAAAACAGAGGTGAATGATGTTGCTTTTCAAATCAAGTTGAGTGAAGAAGGGCTGTAGTTCTGGTGATATATAATCATACCTTCACTCGAAGGTCCTCTTCGTTATTGCCAGTGCAGAAAGAATAGTCTTTAAGATAGCGCGACATTTTAGAGACTGCACGCAAGAGCATTGAATAGTCGAAAAAGAGGTTCTCCATGCGGTCAGGGTGTGCGCCTACACGGTTCACAAAACATTCCAGGTTGGGACCCTAAATAATAACAAAAGAAAAGTGAAGAGTGAAATGAAGGTTACTAATACTCATTCTGAATATTACAAGCTTTGTTTTTTTGTTCCATTTCTTTACGCCATCACACTCAATAAAAAAAGAAACATACCCAGACGCCTGTGGTTTGGTTAAAGTACTCGTCGCAGATGTGGATAGAGATTGAGGCATGCAGACCAGAAATCATGCGGTAAAAGACACGCTTCTCAAGACACACGTCCTCATCATCCTGGCCAGCAGATCCTGAATGGAAATGATTATTCTCCCACGATGCAACTCCTGGTGGCGAACCAGCACCACCAGCCTTGCCAAACACGCTAGCCATGCTATTCAGTGCTGCGGATGGTGGTCGAGAGGTAGCCGACGACATTGCCTCAGCCGCCGCCGCTGCTGCTGCTGCTGCTTCACGATCAGACTGACACTGTTCACAACCAGCGGCCAATTGCATCTTGTGGGCGACATTGAAACAATTCTCGTTGTAAATGGCGCCCCAAACCTTGGCAGCTGAGGGTCCCGAGTAACCGGTAAAGCGTTCAGGGTTCTTCATCAAGTCCACATACACGCCCTCGCCATTAGCCTCGTCGTCAACTTGACAAAAGTCTTGGTCCTTGAGGTTGCAAGACTTGAATGGTTGGAAGAGCTATGTAAACCATATAAAACAGAAAAAAGAGAATGGTTAAAATTGGATTATCCTGGGAGTAGAGGGGAAACTTTTTTTTCTCCGCTGAATGTTTCTGAGTGTGTCCTTACCATGCCATTTTGAGGTGGTGAAATGGCGCCAAGGGCCTTGCTGCGCCACTCTTCTGGAATGTGTTTCTCATCCATCGTTGCGACCGAACAGTCCACGTTTGAACAGTAGTGGTTCTCTGTCCAGAATGGACAGGTACCGTACAGATTAAGTTTGTAATACTTGAAGAACTTTTGCGAGACAATCTGCTTGAGTTGTCTTGTCAAGTCTTGGTTGACCTTTTCCACGGCGTCATAGTCGCACTCTGAGTTTTCAATTGCGACTGTTGGCTATTATGTCAATTTGTTTAAAAAATAAAACGAAGGGATGGGAAAAAGGGGCCATGGGAGTGGATTAGTTCAGTTATTCCCATAACAAAAAATTTAGGTAATAATTAGAAACCTATGCTTTCATTTCTCCACAGCAGCAACAGGGACCAACGCTCTTTCCGCTCTTACAATGAAATTTGTGTGTGAGAAAGTGAAAGAGAGAGAGAGCACATCACATTATACACTGAAGACAAGAAATGTCGGTTTTAGAGTTGGCCAATAAGACATGGACACTTACTCGGTGACATGCAACGACTTGATTTGGTGCCTCTGCCTCTGTTGTTTTCTCTAGGCTATCCTTCAAGGATGCTGACAAAGTCGTCTGGGCAAGGCTCGACGATCCTGTGCTACTGCTTCCAGTCTCTTGCGCAGTCAGTGCCGATGAGGCAAATAGCTCTGCTTGCTGTCCCTCCGTGGCTGTCCTGTCCAGGTTCAAAGAGAGCTGTTGTCGACCTTGGCTCATAGAGGAAGACTCGTGGTCCTGTGGGAGATAGTTGTTGCTGTCGAACAAGTGTCCTACAAAGTAGGGGACACGAGCCTTCTTCTTGCCCTTGTGCTTCATCATGCTGGGAGGCATGGGCACACCACCGCCAGCAGCATGAGCAGCCTGATGAAGTAAGCCTGAGGCTGTATTCAAAGACAGTCCACCGCCGCCGACATTGTCCTTGCCTGCAGAGGCAACGACGGCTGCTGCAGCAGCCTTGGCGACTCTTGCCCTAGACCCAACTGTTGTTGATGCATTGCATGTAGTGGTGAGGGAAAGACATTCCAAGAGCAGCAGCAAGAGTGGCATCACCACTGCGACTGTGGTGGTGGCCCTTGAGCGCCCTGAACCTGTCCTCCGAGGTGCAAGTGCCAAAGGGGATACCATGAAAAAGTGAGAATGAATGAGAGGATGAGAAGAGTAAGGGTGAGAATGACAATGGAAGGCAAAAAAAAAAGGGAAAGGGAAAGGGAAGGGTTTCGAGAAGAAGAGTAAAAGAGTGATGGCAATGGAATGAGTTAAAAGTACAATTAGGGAAATGAGACCGAAAGTTCTTTTATTATTCAGGCACAAAGTCTGAAACATCGATAAATTTGATGGCAAACGATTGATTCGTTATCTATTTGTTTCGTGCGACAACGTCTTAAACAAAAAATTCCACACAACAACAACATTTTTCATGCCATGAGTGCCTCTGTCCAGTCCAACTCTAGTCCCTCACCTCCCTGTAGAACAAGACCTCCTGGCTTGCCTCCTCCTTCTTCATCTTTTTGTCCAATCTTGACCGTCAGCCGTGCTCGTCGGCTATCCGACAGCACGGACATCATACGTGGATCCACCGCCACCAACTCGCGCTGATGCTGCTTGCTCAACTCCGCTGCGGCCACTGGCTCGACCCTCGACAGGCGCACTTGCTTGATATCGACCTTGGATTGCGATCGCTTCAAGCCAGGCCCTACCAAGCCTCCTTCCTGTCGTGCCAAGAGCTTTGCCTGCTCCAAGCCTAGACCCCAGATGACAATGGAGTTTATCACTGTCACTTTTGCCTTCTTCTTTTCCCGTTGGCCATGCACGGACAGTGGCTGGCATTCGATCCTCAGCACCCCCGGCGTCGCTACTTCCATCACCACTCGCGTCGCCTCCTCGACATTGTACGTGTCATCGTCATGTATCACCTCTCCACGTGCCAAGCCATTGATATCGAGAGCTACGACCAGCTCGAGACCAGCCTCTCGCACCTGTCTGGTCGTTGCGAGGAATACCTCTTGTGGAAGGCCACACATTGGCACAATGCTACCGCCGCGCACATGGACTGGCATTGTTTCAAGTGGAGCCTTGAGCTCAACTATTGCCGTGTGATGCCTCTTTGTCTTCTTGGTGCCCTGACTTGAGGATGATGATGGTGGTGGTGGTACAAATACCTCAACAACACCAGTCTCCAGAGCGTACCACAATCCTGGTGGGAACGTTGCCTCTACCGTCACCTGGTTTCTACACAAGGCCGGTGACACCAAGATGGCCTCACCGACCAAAAACTGTTCGTCAATGTTGAGTAGTGTTGGATCCCCGGGTGCGAGGACCCAGATCGGCGCACATACGAGATCGCCTTCGTAATGAGCCTTTTGGAAGAGTGTGTACCAGTACGGAAGTAGGCGGTACCGGAGACCCAGGTGATGGCGCGCCACCTTTGCAAGCAATGGAGTCACATACGGCTCTTGAGATGGGTTGCCAATGCAGTTGTGGTTCCTCATGAACGGGTAAAAGGAGCCGAGCTGATGCCACCGGATCAAGAGTTCTTCGGTCGCAATGTCACTAAAGCCACCCACATCACTGCCCACCATGGGAATGCCAAAGAACTGAAAATTGAGGAAGCCAGCAATTGACACTCGAAGGTCATACCAACGTGACCAGTTGTCTCCAAGCCAATGGCATGCGTACTTTCCTGTACCGACAAATGTGCTTCTCGATAGTACAAAGGGTTTCTTGTCCGGATACACTTGACGCATCGAGTTGTATGTCGCTATGCTCTCCATGTGGCCAAAGAGATTGTGCGCATCGTACTCCAGCACGCCACCATAGTGTAGAGCGTCTGCAGAGATAGTGCGGTACTCAAGGTCAGCCTGCTCATTGTTATTGTTAATCCTGTACGGTGGATTGTTCACATCAGCATACTGGACAAGAGGCCGAGTGTCCTTTGTTGTTGTTGCTTCCGGAGGTTGTTCAAAAAGATCTGTGGCCACACCGCATGGTACGGCTTGATGGGACTCGAGTGCTACTGATGCCATCCGCTGCTCCTTGTGTTCGAGGTCTTGTTTGGATTCACGCTCTTCTTCGTGCTCAGCAATGATCTCCTGAGGCCGTTCAGATCTCTCGGCTGCCTCCTCAATATCCCCCGCATTGATGACTTGGTCCCCTGGCTGCGGTTGTTCTTTGGACGTATCCTTCTTTCTGTTTTCCTCGGATGGACTATCTTGGTGCTGCTGAGGCTGAGCAGGAACAACTTCGCCGCCACCATTGCTACTACCTTCTTCCGGATCTGCAGGTGCAAGGTGACCGAGCTCGATGACACGGTCCTCTACATATTTGAGGTGGGATGCATCTCCGCTGTGGAAGCTTGCAATCTCGTTCATGTCAATCCAAATACCATCGAGGTGAACATCCTTGACCCAATTTGAGATATGTTTGGCCCAGTATTCCTGCGACTCTGGGTGGAACCAATCTGGAAAGACAGTCAACCCAGGCCACACCTTACCGACAAAGTCGACCAAATCACCTGCACGGTGCTGCTGCTGGGTCTTGCCCTCTTTCACCTCGGCCTCCTTGATCTGTCGCTTGATAAACAAGTTTTTGGCGACACCGTCGTCGTATGGTGCGTAGAGACCTTGCTGGTACTGGAGTTTGATGCCTGGGTCGAGCATCATGACGAGGTGCTGGTCCTGTGAGTGGAGCTGTTGAGAAAATGCTGCGAGTTCAGCCACTGGGAATCGCTTATTCGCCAGGGTGAAACACTTGTATGCATCCATGTAGCTACGAGTGTATGGTCATGGCAGACGATAGAGATGACAGAACATGGTGCGTCAATTAGTAAGTTTCCTTTGGGCTGTCCCTGTTTTTTGGCTAACAATACAATTCTCCAGTTTCAGCTTGCCTCCCCCTCTTTTCAAAACAGAAAATGTCCCGCACAGAACAAAACAAAAACAACCACATACTCGATATCTATCCAAATGGCTTCCAACGGGATCTGATGACTGTGAAAGTTTGCGACGACCTGCTTGACCTTGTCCAGGGTATCATATCCCCAACGGCATTGGTGGTTCCCCATAGCCCAATAGGGGATAAGAAGAGGACGACCGATCAGGGCCGTGTACTGCCGAATGACGTCCTGAGGAGTTGGTCCAGAAAAGAAGTAAAACTCGAGCAGGCCGCCAATGACCTTGTAGGTCAGTAGGTCTCCATTCTCGGACAGCGAGACGTCCATGCCATTCGAGCTCAAGAGCAACACACCGTGAGCTGTCCCTGATCCTGGGAGTACCTCCATGTAAAACGGGTGACACCCGTACAGGTTGTGTTCGGGTTTGCAATGGCAGTCTCTAGCCCACATGGTCGACACTGAGCCTGCAGGACGACGAAATCTTCCCACGTTTTCGCCTAACCCAAAGATAAATGTCCCATCAGCTTTTTCCTTGTTTTCCTCTTCCTGGTCGTGTGAAGATGATGAAGGTGATCGTTGTTGCTGATGCTGTTGCTCGTGGTGGTGTTCACTCTCTGTTGCGTCATCATCTTTTCCACCATCACTGCCACCAAGCCGTGTTGAGATCTCCAAGTACTGGTCCCGCACGATGATGCCGAGCTTGGTCGTGTCAAAGATGGTCTCACCAGTCGCTCGATGCCTGACCTTGAATCCAAACTGGTCAGGATTATCCCATACAAAATCGTATTCCGTTGGTGTTGGCGTGGTTGTTTCGGCATGATTCTCAGAGCTTGTCCCTGACGACGGAGCATGCCGGACGACTACATGCTCGGGCACTCGCCAGGCCTGCTTATCGTGTGGTCCAATCTCAACACTCAGACATGTCGTTGATATGGGATTGACCTTGACCGTGATGTGGTCTGGGTCCGATCCAAACTTGGGGTCAAGCTGTGCTGGCTGCGTGAGCTCGAGTTCAAGGACATACGCACGATCTGTAGGGAACGACGTTGGTGGCGATGGTAATAATAATGGCACAGACGATTCACTCTCCAAGGGTGGGTTGATGGCAACGACGCGATACTCGGCCGGCTGAGATGTTCTGGGCGAAACAAACTTCCTCCCAGTAGGGAGATGATCGAGCTTGCGACGTGCTGACCCACGGGTGGTAGTGCGTGTGTCAGGGCCAAACAGGAAAGCAAATGGCTCTGGACAACAAGAGCGTAGTTGTTGTCTGATAGAGGCGAGCATTTTTTTTGAAAGTGGCAAAAGAGGTAGAAAAAGTATAAGAGAGAGTGGGAAAGAAGATGGAATAAACGTTATATCACCTAAAAGTTCAACCTCCCCCCAAATTATTTTGGCTCTCTGCTGCGTCATTAAATAGTTTATCAAACTGTCCACACGAGACGACAATTGTTTGAAAAATAGACAAGCATTGCTTTATATACTAAAATAACAAAAGAATTACTATACAATAGGAAGAGAGAGTAGAGAAGAATGCCCATCAAGATGGGTATTGGTACACTTGAACAGACAAGAAAATAAAGAGAGAAACAACTCTATCAATTTAGTGACGGGGAGCAGAAGGCGCATTAGTGGCCACCGTAGCTTCGTACGAAGGTGGTGGTACCGTATCCTCATACTCATTGTCATAGTCGTTCTCCACGCGGGGCGAATGTGGCGCAACCACGGGTACTGAAGCAGCCGATGTGGATGTGGCAGGTGCTGAGGCAGGAGCGGAGGTCGCAGGAGGTGCTGAAGGCGAGGCCGTGGAAGAACCAAGGGTCATGTTGGACATGGCATAGACCAAGACTGGCTCAGCTTGAGCATAGTCCTTGTCCTTTGCTGGTGCCGTAAGAATGGTGGTGGGCACTACTGGCACAGGGGTGGCCATGGGCACAACAGGAGGGTGAAGTGGTGGTTGGTAGGGCGACACAGGGACCACTGAAGGTTGAGTTGGCTGGATGGGTTGAGCCGGTCGACCTTGGCTATGATGACGAGCTTCTTCCTGCAGAGCATGGACGCCCTTTGAGATGGCAAAGCGGATCAAGCCAGGCAGTGTGTAGCGCACTGGGTGGGAGCACTGTCCATTGCTAGTATGACAACATCCATGTCGACGGTGGTACTTGTTGAGTCGCTTCTGTGCGCGATATTCCCGCCTCTGCGCACGGTACTCTTCCTTGAGAAGAATGCGCTCCTCACGCCAGTAAGCGTGATGCGAGCCTGCCGTTGCGTGGGCTTGCGCAATAGAGTCGGCGTGAAGCTGGCGTGCCTGGGCATCATGCTGAAGTGCCTGTGTAGTGATGTACTGTTGTTGTTGTTGTTGGTGTTTCCCGCTCGAGGACGACGACATTGCATCAATGCGTCGCTGAAGGTCGCCATAGTGGTATCCAATTCGATCGCCGATATGACTGTCATAGTGCGCCTGGACCATCTGCTTTGTTGTCTGGACTGTTGCCTTGGCTGCGTCTTTCATCTCCGATGTAATTTCCTTGAGCTGCGACTTTAGCGCCTTTTGGTGCTTTTTGGCGTCATGTTCCTTTGAACGAACTTCACGTTTTTGCTGCTTGTACATAGCCTTGGCTCGCTTATACTCGGCCTTTGCAGTCGCGGCCCATGAACCGGATTTGGATTTGGAGGAGGAAGAGCAACACGAAGGCGAGGACGGAGTAGAACAGCCTTGGCTAGATCCACAGGGTCTGCTGGAGCTCTCGTAGACGTTGCTTGCGGGAGAGGGCAGTGGTGGTGAGGGAGGAATATTGGGGGCGGTGGCAGGCTGGATGGGGACAGCCTGATAATAGATTTCTGGTTGGTACTGGGCATCAAGCTTCTTCTTCTGAAGCATGTCCTTCTCTGAGAGTGGGTGCACAGTGGCCATAGCTGATTGTAAGTCTATTTTTTTTTTGTAAAATGGCTGAGGATAGGAAGGAGTGGTTTTTTTTGTGTGTGTGTTTTGTTGTGTGAGAACAAGATGGAGAGTGGGAAGGGAAAGGGGAGTATATTTATACCCTTGCAGGGCAAATGTTGCTTCGTCCAGTAACAAACGAGGATAAAATAATGCCGAGAGGTACGTCGATGCAGGAAAAACTCAAAGTGACATATGCCCAGTTTGAACAAGGTTGTCGATGTGCTCGCCTGCTCTCTCTTTTCCATATTCGCATTTTTTTAGGTCAGATGCCAAGAGTTTTTTTTTTCCCCAAACAACTCTGGAACTTGAGCAAATATTTTTTTTGTGCGCAACAAAAACATTCCCTATTTTCCCTCTCGCGTAAAATGGGTGGGCTGAGGCTTTCTCCTCTACGTCTTTTTTTTTCCTTGTCGACTTTGGGTGGTTTGTGCTCTCCTCCTCCTCCCCTCACTTTCTCTCTTAGACTCTTTCTCCATGGAAATCCTGCTAAAGATTTGGTCTTTCGGGATAACCTTAAACCATATTCTATGAGAACCTTCTGCCAAGAACGTGGTCCCCTTTCCATTCTATCCATTCATCCATCCATCTGTATGCCATGTTTGTTTAGTTATTTTCGTTTATTGTGCCTAATTCTTGGTTGATGGAACACAGAGGGAGGGCCACCTTGTCTTGTTGTAATATTGTTTTTTTTCCAACACGCCGGAAAAAATCAGCCAATGATTTTTTTTATCAAGCCTTAACCCTCACGGCGTCTTATTGTTACTGTTTCTGTTCCTTGTCATACTCGGCTTTTTGGCTCTTGGCCCAAGATAGAGCTCGTTCGACACGCGAATCATATTGTTGAGGGAAATGATGCCATGCCCAATTCGGCCTCAGAGGGATCGCAAGGAACAGTTCTCGATCCGAATACTCCATGCGAATCTCCTTTTGTGCTTTGAGGTGCTTACTCTTCTTGGGCTTCGTTGTCGACAAAACCTCCTCCACCTCTTCTGCTGATGGCGATGGAGGTATATCACCACTGTCGCTATTGCTACCATTGTTCGCCGCCGTGCTGCTGCGTTGACCATCGTGTGACTGGCGAAGGATGGACTCTGTTGCTTGGGCACGTGCATCAGAGGTTTGGGTGTACTTGATAGGCTTACCAAGTGTTTGACCACTCGCGAGAGATGGTGGCGCCTCAAGTGGTGTCTCCTGAGACGTCTCCACTCTGGAGGTGTCATCCAGTGTTTGGTTGTTGTTGTTGCTGCTGCTGCCGCCTGGGGTCTCTATTGTTGGCACCGATACAGCCGATTCCCCTTCTCCTCCTCCCTTGGGTTGATTCTTAGCTTGGAAGGCGGCACCGATCACATTCAGGGGCCATGCCAGCGGGTTTGATGCAGAGGCGTTCTTGCTGCTTGTAGCAGTGGCGTCTGTCACAGAGGAAGCCGACGAAATACTTGCGCCGCTTCCACTACCACTGCCACTTCCGCCACCAAACTTATTGCTACCCGTACTATCTTGCGAGCGAACAATTGGTGTTGACCTGTAGACCTTGTGCAAGTACGCGACTTTTCCTGGCAAGACCAGACGTGGGATATCATTGACCGCCTGAAGCTTCTCTCGAGCGCGCCCGAGGACCTCCAAGATTTTTGCCTCCTTCTCCGCATGAGACAGGCCCTTGTAGGCTGGGTTGCGGGACTCTAGCGCGCCAATCTTGATCATCTCCTTGAGATCGAGTGCGTTACCGTACGACAGCCGCGACACAATGTCATTCTCATTCACAATCGACAACTGCGTCTTCTCCCATGACCGCGCCAGATCGAGCGTTGCAATCGGTGGTGGCGCAAAAAGATATGCCTTCACCTCAAGACGCTTTGCACGTCCCGTGGATGATTTGTCAGCAGGGATGATAAAGTCTTTAAAGTGATCCTGTAGCAGCGAGCAGAGCAACGAAGCTGATCCAGCACCGAGCGAATGGCCAATGCTATGAGAAACGAGAACAGAATAATATAGAATTACATTCATGTTAGTTTCAAGGAAAGGAGAAAAAAAAGTGTGGCAGAGAGAGAGAGAGATATTGACAACTCTTGTCTGTTCTCATGAATGACGGCTTCTTACCAGTACAGAGTCTCGAGGTTGAATTTTCTCAGCGCAGCTTCAATATCCCTGCCGCTACGCTGGAGTACAAACCGGGCATTGTCCATAATGCCTTTGTGGACAAGACCGCCCTTGTAGGGATAGTATTCACAAACCAAGTCTGTCATGGCGTCAGTAATGCTCTGTGACACACCCCATGGTACAAAAGTTTTGATAGAAGAAACAAATTGATGTTAGTAAAATAAAGAATCTTCCCATAAATTGCCTCTCCAGATGGTTAAGGTCGCAAATATATCGCTTACAAAAGTTCCGCGGATGATCACACAAAGTGAATTGGTATGTGGATCGCGAATAATGTAATAGCTTGGGACAAGAGCCGAGCGCCTGTCGAAATGCCACGTGATCATGTCTTCCTTGTTTAGCTTGAAATAGTCAATCACGTTTTTACGGTCAGAGTGCAGACGGACGAAGTCTATTTTGATCGAATGAATATATAGTGGGGGGGGGACAAAACGATATTGTTTTAGCAAAAGGAAAACTGTCAAAGAGGTACAAGCTTGGTGTTCCCTCCGTAACCGAACATTTGTGGGAAAAAAAAACACTTACTCAACGCTGTTGACTTGTAGCTGTAACCAAAGTATAACCATGGAAGCGAGCCATAGGTTGCGATCGCAAGGCGGACGAAATGACGAGCACGCTCCAGAGTCTCGATATCATCAAAGAATCGATTTGTTGTTTTCCTACAACCGTGATAGAGAAAAAAGGCGTCAGCTCAATAATCATGACATGGCATTCTCGTTTTTAAACCAGTACTTAGAAACGCTCACAAACGCATAGCTGATACTTACATTGGGTTCTTCTCATAATACTTTTCCACAAGACGAATTCCCTTCCAAAACTCGCCTCTAGTAAGGTTCCAGCCATGGCCAAAGAAGGACGAGTACAAGAGCTGGATGTCCTTGAACGCTGAGCGCGTCTCGTCCGAGAACAGCTGGAATTTGAACTTTTTGCTCTGACCACGATCCTTGCCATCCTGGCCTTCAAGATACATCTTCTTCTTGACTGGATCACCGTTGGCCATAATCTCCGCCATCATGTCCTCCTCACGTTCGCGGTCAGCTTTGGACAAGTTTTCACCCTTGTATTCGTCTTTCAAATGCGACTGGCCATCCAAGTACTGATTTTCATCATCAAAACGGTGGTGTGTAATGTTGGCACTCTTATCCTCTTCATCCTCAGTATCTTCTTCATCAAAATTAGAGACAGGCTCGGCAGAGAACATGCGATCGAGGACAGCATTGTCATTACTTGAGCTCGAAGAAGGGAATGAGCTCAAGCAGGGTTGGATGGGAGATGCTGGAGAGTCGGGTTCCGACGATGGTGGAGAGTCCAGTGGTGTTGCAGTACTGTCATTGTTGCTATCCTTTGTTGCGATATCTAGTGGCTTGGGCGTCTTCTTGCCAGACTGGAGCTGCGAGTAACTCTCCTGTAAGACGGTCGCATCAGTGGCCGCAACACTACTAGAGGTTGTGATTGCGGTCTGATTAGTGTTTGATCGCTTCTTGCGACTCCGACGGCTCTTGGTTCCTGCACCCTCGCCCAGGCTCTTGCTCTCCACTGATGGGCCAGTATGTACGCTACCAGCACCAACGCTCTTTGACCGTAGACGGGTGGAGTAGTAGGTATTGCGACGCTTCAAATCGTTATAGTTTAGCCCAACTTCGACTGTCAACATGCCAACCTGGACGCCATTCATCACTGTCTCTGCATAAGAATCCAAACGCACTAGTTGTGGTGGAGCGACTGTCTTTTCGACATCCTTTTGACCTGGCTTTGAGCCCGTTGAAACGAGGACCTCTTTTGGCTTCTTGGCGTCATCTGGATGGTTGGAGAAGATACTTCCAAGCTGGTGGAACGAATGTTCACTCACACCAAACTTGGAGTAGGAGCCGTGCTTGAAGAGTGGGAGGTCGACCTGAACAATGTCGCGAAGCTTGCCATCCTCGAGTTGAACCGTGTATGGCGAAGGCGAAGTGGGTGAAGTGGGCGAAGGGAGTGATGTAGAGGACGATGATGAGGAAGTAGTTGGGGACGAGCCGTTGACGGTTTTGTCCACAGCACTATCAATACGGTGAGCCACTTTTTTGACCATGTCTCGAAGTGGCAGGTATGCTCGTCCTATCCTTGTACGCTGACCAAGAATGTTGACATCATAGAGATCGATCTTGATGTTATCAAAGCTCATGATATGGATCGATGTCTGGAATTCATAGATTTCACAAGTGTGGTCGCCAAGATTCTTCGTGGGCTTGGACCATTGTGTCACGCCCTGAAGCTTGAGGGAGACCTCAGTCTTGTCGTGAACACCTTGGCATGTGATACTTCGTAGTCGAATCGTGACCGAGTCTTGAAGGGAGACAAAAGAAAGGAGAGGAAGAAGAAGAAAAAAAACAAGGGTGTCAGGGAATGAATATCATTGCGATGCGCCAAATGATCATGGGAAAGGGTGAGCAGGGATAAGGGGAGGGCGAGAGGAGGATAAAGGGGAAGGATCGGGGAGGTGGAGGGAACGGATCGGAACTTACCAGGGACAACTGCATATTAGGAAGCAGGACACGGACAGTAGAAATAAACGCTGTGAAATTAGTATCATCAAACAAAGCAGCAATTGGAAAGTGTTGCCTCCATAGTGGTGATGAGGTGGCCAGTCGTGATCACTTACGGTCCAAGCCAATGCCCATGGTATCCTTCACATTGGCAAAGAGTGTCTCCTGGGAAGAATTTGGAGATGTAGGACCTTCTTGATTACCTGTAATGGATGATTGAATAAAGGAGTATGGTAAGTACTCTCTGCAAGTTCACAATCAATAGGGAAAATAGCAAGTCAGGAGGGAGCCCAGTGGAGACGACGTGACAGGGTGCACAGGGACAATGTATGTTGGACAAAACAACAACAGCATTAACTATACATTAGTGCATGGTGAGGTTGGAGTGAGACATTGTAGAAGACACCGTGCTCAATGTATGTGTGTACACATGTGTATGTCAATGTGTGGATGGTTTGTTATGAAACCTGCTGTGGAGGACAAGGCGACAATCGTTCTACCAAAATAAACCGACTGGGCTGAACCGCGAACCGAAAGTAAATGAAATTAGTAACAACGGATGGGAGAACCTTACCATCATCGGCTGGCTTTGCAGGCGCTGAGAAGGTTGCAGGGTTAACAAGTAACTTTTGCTTTAGCTGCTGCTGTTGTGGCAGTGGATGGTCAACGTTCGCTTGGGCCATGATAGGTTATATCGTAATATTAGTATATTCTAGTGTGCAATCCCAACAAGGCTGGAGTCGAGGGAAAGGGAGTAGTGTGGAGAAGAAATCTTGTTGATCGGTACACGCAACGGTGCGAGTAAATAAGAAGGGGGGCAGCACAAAGAGAAGGTAGACCAGAGAGAATAAAGAGCGTTAGAGAGTGGTGTAGGCGATGTCAAGCAGGCGGGTTGGTTCATGTCATAACGGTGAATGAATGAGGGTCCATGGGAATGGCGATGCAAAACAAGAGAGAGTGGTGGAATGTCGGCAACTGCGCTCTGTGTCTACAAGGGAAGAAAGGTGTAAGACAGTGGATAAACGTACATGCGGCGACAGGCGGTTTGGTCGGATATGTGTGGTCAAGCAAAATAAGTTAGAATCACTATTTTTCGGAAAAAATGCTGATTTCGCGTACAAGAAAGGGAAGTATGGACACGATGAGAAAGGAAGGAAGGAGGGAAGGAAGAGGAGAAGAGGATGGATGGTATCCAGCAGGGGGAGAAGAGCAAAAAAAGAAGAAAACAGAGGAAGATCCTCGTTCTTTTTAAAGAAGACAAGTGGGATGCCCTCGGACATTGGTAAAGTTGGCGAACATGCATTTGCTCAGTCATCCCCCCATTCTTCTGTTCTGGGAGGAGAACCATGAAGAATGGGCGTGCTCTCAATAGACATACCGCAAGTACATCTTTTTTGCTCCACAAACACAGCATCTAGGACAGGTGAGCGGGCGCTCATTAGACTCGCTCGACAGGTACAGGTACAGTCGAAGAGGGTGTGCTGCAGTATTCGTTCTGTGTTTGTGTTTGGAGATGCATTGACACATGCTTCTTTTTGTCTCTCCACTCTAAAGATAAGGTGGCCAGACAGCCAGGTTGCCCATGTTATGTGGGTAGAGGAAGGAGGGGGGGGTGAAGATACTGCGCCGTGCACCTCTACCCTTATCCCTCCACCACCACTGGCACCCGTCTCTCTATAACTTTCTTTCTCCTTCTCACCCTTGGGGTCGCTGAATGAAAAGACCCTGCTCTCATCCCCTCAAGACGCTAGCAAAAAATGGTTCTAACTTTGTCTAATGCATCGCCAAATAGACACATGAAATTGCGCGGCACGGACTCCAATGAGAGATAAACAAAGAATAGAATATTTTACCCTTCCCTCTCTTCCCAATGGCGAGCATATCCGCTAAATTTGTCCAACGGCTTGGCTTGATTTCCTGGTTATACATTATCCCCCTTTTGGCCCAAAGCCATCAATAACAGAGGGGAGCGATGTAGATCCTTCCCCATCATGACCAGTTATTGGGTCGCATCGACTCTCCCCTCTTCCTGTTTCGTTATCAATAAACACCTACTGTACCTTCCTTCCTTCAATCTCGTGTCAATAGTAATACATGTTGCGCTTATCCAACTACAGACTTAGACTAGGATCTGAATCCTCACACGCAAATGTGATGGGCTTGGCGTTCATTATTCTGTACTTTTTTTTACGATCTATTCCTACAGGCATAGTTGCACTATTACATCGTCGTTACAGGACAGAAAGGCAAATGAAAGCAAAAGTCAAAGACTTGAAAGCCTTTGAGAGGTATGATAAAGTCATTCCTTGGCATGTTTCAGGGCTGGGTTGGTTATCCAAAAGGAGTAATAGAAGTGGGTTCAACTGCCGCCTCTCGGTATGAGTTTTTTTTTCACTTCTGAACGTGAATGCTCTCCTGGAGGCACAGCAATTCAGTTGGCTTCCCTCAGGCTTGTGAAACAGAACTTCTCTCCCAAAAATCTGCATTGGCGCCAGTGGCATTGCCAAAGAGCCGGCGTTGGGTGGCATATGGCGGTGTAGGACAAGGGGGAAAAACAGAGAGAAAATAAAGCGCTCGGGCATTAAACTCCAGAATGATGGACATTGGGTGGCCACTACATGTCTGGAACTATTCAGCTGTCTGCAAAAAAAAGTCTCTGAAAGCAAACAAATGTTGCACTATCAAGAGATGAGAAGGTTGGTTGCTACGCGGCCCTTTTGCCCTTTATGACACCATTGTATAAGTTGAGGAGGAAGAGAACCAGCAGGTTTATTTTATCCCTCAAAAATTGGATCGGAACTTTTTCACTTCGACCATGACAGTCTGGACTCGTACAGGTTGATGAGACCAACCACGAGCCGACAGCATTGCCGCATCAGCGATAGATCCAGGTTCCATACCGCCAGACTGGCTGGATGACCCATTCGACCCTGGTCCAGACGATGATCCTGGTGGTGCATTGCCAGTACGGATCTTCTCCTCCAGCAATGCATAGAATCGGGTATAGTAGACGATCAACTGGCCAAGCACTTGATGCAACACCTGCGTGCCATTCTTGAAACTTGAAAAGTGCTGTATCACACTTGTATTGATCGAGAGTAGCGATTGTCGCCATGTATTACTAAAGTTGTACGACGCTCGCTCAAAGTGATCTAAACAAACAACATCGTTCAGGCAATAGAAAGAACATTGTGAAGAAGGTGAGGATACTGCCATGCCTAATGAGAAATCCGTTTTGTGTTGCTCCTACTAAAAGCTGGCTCTTACCTAGTGGTACCTTGGTGACACCACCTGCAATGTCCACCATCTTGACAAATGAAATCAGATCGCCAAAGTATGGCTGTAGTTCTTCTTCCACAAAAAGCGCAATGGATTGGTGGAGAATGGTTCTCCAATGTTCCATTTCAACCTCCGCTGCGTTTGAGCGACAATCCTAACGTGGGGTTGAGTGAGAAAGGATAGTAAGTGTCGGATCTCTTCTGTAGCCATTTTCATTGATGATAATTGTTTGCCGTGCATAGAATATTAAGACATACTGCCAATAATGTGAGAATCAGGTCAAAGGTATTTATCAAAAAGATGAGGCGATTCTTCTTTTCAGGGAATGCTTTTGACATGCTCTCAAACAACGAGCTGGTTTCCAATCTCAGGATTGCCAGTCTGCCCATAACGTCTGTCTGTTCGTCATGAAGTGCCAGTAGTGAACTCACAAATTCGCCGTAACGTCTTGCAATCTAAAAAAAAGGTATATCAGAACAACTTAGTTGAGATACATGGCACTCCAGTAAGAGTCATATACCGATAGATATGAATAATGTCTTATTACTTACCCAATGGGGGTGGACATTCTTGGGCTGCATCTTGCTTTTAGCCTTTCGCACACTCTCGATATGCATGTCGACAACAACCTGGAACCGTGGCCAGAGCAACATGCGGATCTCATCGCAATACTTTTCCAAAGTTGGTACCTTGCGACGTTCCAACTCCTTGGCAAGCTGCTGAATGATCCTAAGGCAAAGCAGGATACCAATGGCATCGTAGCTTGTATCCGTATAATCTTTGACACTGGCAAGTCCCAATTTGAGTGTTGGCTCAAAAATATGTGCAAAGACTGCCTGGATGCCTTCAGTGTCTGGTTGTGATCGCTTTGAGAAATACTCCATGAGGAACAAGTACTCTGAGCTGGCATTGTCGATCAGCGCCAAGTTGAAGCTTCGAAAGATTGCTTCATAAGGGTACGTCTATATCCAGTGAAATAAGTGGTGTGTTTAGATATAGAATGGCCTATTGGTGTCGAAAGGCGGCTGATCTATGAAAGAAAAATAAAGCTAGAGCATTAAATACATTTTCGTGTCAACTTACAATTCCTTTCTCGTTGGCAATATGAATCAGAATCAATCCAGCATCATGATTCTTGAGGGTATCCATTCTGCTTCCAACGGCAAACACATTAGTCTTCGGCTGGAGTGATTTGGTTGTCCCAAACAGTCCCTTGCGTGAACTCTCTTCTGTACAGAGCATGTCGTGCTTGTCACCTGCTGGACTCTACATGAGGGAAGAGTGCGGTCAGAGGCATGTCAATATACTAGATCAAGTATTTACACTGGACATCATCAATTGTGGCGTTTTTTTTCAGCCGAATGGACACTTGCGTACATGAAGTTTCTCCAAGCCATGAAGATACTTTTCAAATTGGTTAGAAAAGTACCATCGCAATGTGTTTGAGTAGGTTTGTCGAATCTCCATGGCGACTTCGCTATGCCGCTCCATGACAAACTGGTTGAGTTCTTTGTACTTGAGCAAGACTGAATGCTGCATGATCTGAACATTAGTGTTGGGTGTTCTGAAAGACTTAATCTTGACAAGCAGAAACTCGCGAATCTTCTCAACAGCTTTGATCCGTAGCCGTTCCATCTCTGGTCCAACCTCCTTGAGCGCACGGATATGTCGACCACGCTGCTGTTTAGCAAATCGCATCTTTGCATTCAGCTCGAGCAATGCCTGCAGCCAACTGTCATCTACATCTCCGTCGTTAATTTTGCGGATCATGTGGGGCGAAATCAAAATGCCTTCGAGCAACTCGTTCAAATGGTTCTCTACTGCCATCCTGTTTTTGAGTTGGATACTCATCTTGATCGACTTTGTTTGAAGTGTTTGGATCTCGTTGGAAATGTTGCCGAGGTCTGTCTGGAAGATGCTCAACAGGTTTTCCATTGTCTCGAGAATTTCGTCGCATGCTTGGATATGGCCATGAAGATCCACAAACGCCTGACTTTGATGGATATCTGTTGTGATATGGGTGCAGGGTCAGATATTTAATCCTATGCACAACAGAATTGATTGATCTTCCTCCCCACTCATCAATAAAGAGATGGCTTACAGTCATCCTCGTGATCCTGTCCTACGATATCAAGCTCGCTTTCAATATGGTGTGCGTATTCTCGAAGATCCATGCCCTAGTGTAAAGTTATGGCGAAAAAAAGGTGTGAGAAATGGCATTGTCGATCATTGTCCTATGTTTGCCATAGATGTAAGTGCAAGTGTCCTTCGACTCTCATGTAGCATACTTTGGCCAGTGCTTGTTGAACAAACTCATCTTCCTGGAATTCAGAGATGCGATCTGCGTGGGTATAGTGGAGAAGAGATGCTTTGCGGAGGAAATTAGAGGCATGTTCACAGTATGACTGATCCACGCTGAAAATGACTGCGACAAGTAAAACACGCACCTCCAACCTGTTCAAAGGCCAAGTCATCCTGAAGAAAGAATTGTGTCTGGGTACTTGTCGTCTCTTGCTCCGTTTGAGACGCAGCAACGTCGTCATCAGCAGATTCTATCTCCTGTGCGCGTGAGAGAGCCACAAGACGAAAGAGAACATGTGTGAATATGCCTATCTGTACATGGCGTCACCTACACTCGTATATCCTAGATTGGTGTTTAGATTGACGCGCGCCTATTCATAGTTACATGATCGCCCAGCAGCTCACTCAGGAACTGAAGCCCTGTGAGACCCGCTGGTTGTTTCTTGGGTTGGCTGAATGACTGGCGATGAGTGAGAGGCGTATGCATCAGCGGTGTAGTAGGGGTATCAAGTGCCGAGGCAGCCTGGGCTGGCGCGGGAGAACTGAGCTCAGTCTCCATGGGAGGCAAGATGGAATGGATGCAAATGGGTGTGGAGTGGTAGGTTGGGATGAAGAGCTATTTTTTGCATGCGCTCCTCCAGCATTTGAAGAGCTCATCATCTCTTGCTCCACTTTTGGCCTGAAAAAACATTGTCTCTTTTTTTCTTCTTCTTCTTACATCCACCCTCCCTCCACTACCCCCACCACCTCCACCTCCTCTTCCCTCTCCCTCCCTTCTTTCCCTCTCTCCTCTCTAACCTCCTCCTTTTCTCCTCTTCTCCTCCTTTGGCAAATTCATCGCCATGTCGGACGCCAAATTCTTTCAGCGAGGTAACAAAGATGTATGGGTGGGTAATTGCAAGATGCATGCTCGAGTGTTCCTGAGAAGCCAACCCACTTACCTTTGCTGGCCCTTTGTTATACAACGTGCTTTGTACCAGGCAAGATCCACGAGCTCCGTATGGAGCTCAACTCGGACAAGAAGGACCGCAACCACACCAAGAAGAAGCAGACGCTGAAGAAGATTGTTGCCAATATGACCATGGGTAACGACATGTCGTCACTGCACCCAGACGTCGTCGCGTGCATGTCTATCCCCGTCTTGGAGATCAAGAAGATGGTCTACCTCTTCCTCATCAACTATGCCAAGAGCAAGCCCGAGATGGCCCTCGCTGCCATCCCTACCTTTATGCGGGTATGCTTGCGGGGGGAGGGGGGTTAACTTGCTTTTCATTTCATATATTGATGAAATATGGAAGTCTTTTTTTTTTCTCGAGACTGAATGGAGGTATTTTTGTTTTGTTCTTTTGTGTTACACAACGATAGGATGTGGAGGATCCCAACCCATTGATTCGTGCTCTGGCGATCCGAACTATGGGCTACATCCATGTTGACAAGGTCATTTCGTGCTTGATCCAACCCCTGCGGCATTGTATGCGGGATCAAGACCCCTATGTCCGCAAGACTGCTGCTGTCTGTGTTGCCAAGCTCTTTATGCAGGATCGCCACCTTGTCGAGAATGCTGGATTCATTGATGGCCTTCGTGATATGCTTCTGGACTCGAACCCATCTGTACGTTATGCGAGTTTTATATCTCATACTGCCCACAAGTTGTACAGTTTTGGTGATTGTCTTTAACTGATTCTTTTTTCTTTTTTTTTCTTTTGGTACCCGATGAATGTAGGTTGTTGCCAATGCCATTGCTGCCTTGACAGAAATCTCCGAACGATCGGATCATATTCAACTCAAGCTCAACATTTCAATTGCTAGCAAGCTTGTCACCGCATTGAACGAATGCTCAGAGTACGTTTATCCTCTTATCTCTCATTTCCATCCGCTACAAAGATCCATTTGCGACGATAATGCTACAACAAAAAAAATATACCACACACTTTCATCTAACAAACTTCTTATTACATATCATACCTTATAGATGGGGACAGACGTACATTTTGGAAGCCCTCATGTTTGTTGTTCCTCAGGAGCCAGGAGAGGCAGAGATGTTGGCAGAGCGTATCGCACCTCGTCTGCAGCACGCCAACTCAGCCGTTGTGCTGTCTGCAGTCAAGGTTATTTGCTACCTCATGAACTACATGCAGCGAGACGAGGAGATTATCAACATGTGTAAGAAGCTGTCGCCACCACTGGTGACTCTGCTTTCGAATGGACCAGAGGTGCAGTATGTTGCATTGCGCAACATTCTTCTTGTGATCCAGCGCCATCCTGACATCTTAAAGCACGACATCAAGGTGTTCTTCTGCAAGTACAATGACCCGATCTATGTCAAGATGGCCAAGCTGGAGATCATGTTCCGCCTCGCCAATGAGAACAATGTTGTTCAGGTGCTGTCGGAGCTGAAGGAGTACGCGACGGAGGTCGATGTCGATTTTGTGCGCAAAGCTGTGCGCTCCATCGGTCGATTGGCTGTCAAGATTGAGTCGACGGCCCAACGTTGCGTTGAGGCTCTGTTGGAACTCATCCAGACCAAGGTCAACTATGTCGTCCAAGAGTCTATTGTTGTCATCAAGGTACGTACACTGCTGTGAAAAAATATGTTTCTAAAAAGGTGAAAAGGGTCGAGCGATGCTTGGATACTTGTATATTCTAATGGGCGGTTCACGCTTTTTGTCTATTTCTATTACTTTAGGATATCTTCCGCAAATACCCTAACCAATATGAGAGTATCATTGGCATTCTGTGCGAAAACTTGGACAACTTGGACGAGCCTGAAGCCAAGGCAGCCATGATTTGGATCATTGGTCAATATGCAGACCGTATCGAGAATTCGGACGAGTTGCTGGATGATTTCTTGTACACATTCCTGGAGGAGACTGTCGAAGTCCAGCTGGCTTTGCTGACAGCCACTGTCAAGCTATTCATCAAGCGCCCCACAGCTGGTCAGGACTTGGTCCCCAAGGTCCTGAAGTGGGCTACGGAGAATGTCGACAATCCTGATCTGCGTGATCGTGGTTACATCTACTGGCGTCTGCTTTCGACCGATGTTGCTGCTGCGAAGGTGAGTTTTCAACGACAAATGATTTTTGTTAGAACATGTTGTTTTCTTGTAATTTTTCTCGTTTGGCGCATCTTTGAAGTTGTACTAATAGCTCGCTCTCTTTGTACATCCAACAACTTTCAATAGGCGGTAGTTCTCTCGGAGAAGCCTCATATTTCAACAGAGACAGACAACATGGACCCTGCACTTTTGGAGGAGCTGTTGTTGCACATTGACAGTCTGGCTGCCATCTATCACAAGGCACCGACAACATTTATCCCACATTGCAAACCTCGATTCCTGATCCCATCGCCAGTGCTTCGACGCCAGGCACGTCTTCCGCGGATGAACTCTGCACAAGAGCTACTTGCAGAGGCACAGTTTTATCAGCAGCAGCAGCAGCAACAACAACAGCAACAACAACAACAACAACAGCGGAACCCTCAGCAGATGCCATTGTCGTTTGCAGACGGACAGGATCTGGATGAGGTGGCTTCCAAAGTGGCATCACCACCACAGCATCAACGGTTATCGTACTTGGAGCAGAGCTTTGAGCAGGTGGCTGAGGCATCCATTGGTAACAAGGAGTATTATGAGCAGCGCGTCAATGTCGACAATCCATATCGCCCTGACACCACCCCCAACCAGGCCAAAAACACTAGTAATGTCGACGACCTCATGTCGTTTGATCTTTAAGAAAAAAATAACAAACAGCATTCAAACATTTATTTTACACTATCTCTTTGAAATTATTTTTGACCATAAACAACATAAATGAATATTGGAACATGGCTCCCAAATACTGTTATCAAGCCTAAATTCATTAACCGTGGATTGTGATATGGGTGGAATATCACCCTGCAAAAGCTGTAGCCTGCACTATTTGCAATATTTATTTGTGTATGTGTATTGTTGTGATGGTAACATTGACAATCAAGTGACATTGCCTTGTTCTCTTTCTCTCATTCAAACAATTTTTTATTATTATCTTGTTTGGGTGTGACAGGATCCTCATTTGCAAACAAGTTGGAGACCATATGTGGAGAGAAGAGACAAAAAAGATTATGAAGAGAGTAATGGTTTAAGAAGGAAAGTAACGAGTCTTGGCAAAAAAAGGTTGTGAGATGGTGTTCCAAGAGCAACTTTCACGGTTGGGGAAATAGTCTCTTCTCTTCACTCCCCAAAAAGAACCATGTGCGCGCTCTACAATTTTTTGAATGTCCGTCTGCCAAGAGAATTTTTCGTATGAGCAATGGTGCAAGTTGGGGAGAAGAAGAATAGAGTGACTCGATAAGGTACCAAGTTCGTGGAGAGCTACTTTGACTTTTAATCTATAAACACGCGTCCGTCGTGGAGATGTGCATGGTAAAGTAAACGTTTTGTTTACTCCACCTCAAGGTACCTCACCCTCGTGCGAAACTCATTTTTGGACGACGACATTTCATGTGGAAGGAGCCAAAAAAACAGTCTGAAACCCTAAAAGCTTTTTAAAGTCGTCCTGACCCCCCACCCAGCTCTCTTTTTTTCATCCTTACCTCCACTCTCTCTCACTCTCTCATCTCTTTCCTTTACCCTCACCTTACAACTACTCTTGTCGTACTCTCCACCGACAAACACCTCTTTTCTCCAGCACGACAAGAAATTAATATTCGATTTTACAATGTCCATCTCTGGAAACGCACCTGCAGGAACAGGACATGTTGGTTCGCTGACAAAGGAGCAAGCAACGCTGCTGAGACGCTTCTGGGCTGCATTGGACGAGGTTCTGGACAAGGGCACGGTCACGATCGAGCATGATCCCGTCACCATCGCCGCTGCATCGGGCATCCCGGCCGTGATGAATACACCTCCACAGCCTGTGGCCGCCTCGACAGGTTGGGGAGGAGGATGGTTCTCTTCGGCTTCTACCACCACGACAACAACAACACCCGAGGTCGCACCCGAACCTGTGATTGACCCACCCACCACCGTTACACTGCAGGAGCTTCAGGTCGATGGCGCAACTCTGCGCAAGGCGATCCGAGACAATGTGATGGGCGACCATCCTGATTCGTTGGTGCTGCGATTCCTTCGTGCTCGCAAGTGGCATGTTGCCAATGGCTTGACAATGCTCCTCAAGGCCTTCCAGTGGCGTCTCGAGATGAACGTGGACGATGTCAAGACGCTCAGCGAGACGGAGCTGGACGAGAAGTATCCAAAATTTATCGATCAGCTTGCTATGGGCAAATTCTATGTGCATGGCACCGATAAGCAAGGTCAGCCTGTTGTGTAAGTTCATCAAGAGAGAGAAGGGGCGTCTCCAAGCTCAAGAAGAGATATAGCAAGAGAGTAACAAGGACAGAGAGAGTGAAGGAAGAATGGAGAGTGGGGAAAAAAAGGTTGGGGTTCACCTTTCTGAAGAGACCGTCTTTTTTTCTTGGACAGATTTTTTTTGCCCCATACTGAAGACACCAGAATGAATTCCGGGGACAGTGCAGAAGCGGCGAGAATGGGATGAGGGGTATATACCAGATGAGCGGGATATGTCCCAGAGACAACTACGCCCATGAGATATTATCGACTGCGACGCTTTTCTTTCGGATCGTGGTTATTTTGCAGGGTGGCGTGTCAATGCAATTGGAGTGGCCTCCAGGGTCAGGAGGGAGAAGTCAGATGTGGAAATTCAGGCACATACTCTATTTCCCCTACTTCCTTCTCATTTTCCACTGACGAAACTTTAATTTCGACAAAATGATGCTAATTTTCTCGAGAGCGTGCAGCACAGCAAACCTTGTTTTTTCTTCTTTCTTCCCTCCCTTGTATCATATCAATCCTCCCTTGTTTCTGCACATATAAGAGAGAGCGGAAAGAAGGAAGAGAGAGAGAGAGAGAGAGAGAGAGAGAGAGAGAGAGAGAGAGAGAGAGAG